>NDXB01000970.1:71514-83474 GCA_002631895.1 Agapornis roseicollis
CCTTTTCTTTTTTTTTTTTTAATGACTTTGCAGCCATTATGATCCCTTTTTCCAGTGTCTTTCACCTACTTCTCCTCCGTGCAATTCCCAACTACATTCCTGCTCCTTCCCCTCTTCCCCCTCCCTCAAACCGGCCGATATTTTAGTTACTGCTGAGTTTCATTATTCTTCTTTTACATAGCGTGGAATATTATATATTTCAACATGATTGCTCTAATTTAGAACCTACAGGTTTTTAACAGTAACAAATTCATGGCATGTTGTCCTTCTATGCCCATCTGATTTCCAAGATACATGAGAAAATATTTTTCTCTCAGACAGAGATCATATAAGGAGTTGCTCTAATAATTTATGTTCCAATTTCTAAAAACATTAGCAGGCGTAAAATTTAAGCAGCATAGAACCACTTAAAGTCCTGAGTCAAAACATCAATGAAAGATAATAATGTTACACTAATAATTTAAATATTTATCACCAAATTGTGCTTCCCCTTTAGGCCTCTGCCCATGACATCAGTTCTGAGCCTTTTATAGTTTGCATCAGCATTTGTCTGCTGACTAATTAAAAATGGACATCTGCGAATAATCATGACAAATAATTTCTTATGATAGAATCTCATGTTCAGTTTTGAAGCCTCCCAATTTTCTTCTTGAGCAATATTTTAAAACAAGCAAACAAAAAAAACAGGTATCATCATAGTAACACAGAAGTTATTAGGTGGGGGTGTTTCCTGTCTATTTTGGTTTGGTTTTTGGTTTGGTTTTGTTTTGTTTTTTTTTGTTGCCATATAAAAATGCACATCCTAAGCAAAACCCATTTTAAAAGTTAGAAGTTTATGAAAGAGTTAACACACCAAGCTGACCAGTTTTTCATCATCCCAAAGAGTTATTTAATATGATTGGTAAAATCTGAACCCAGTGACTGAATGGTAGCGCTGTTATTTTGATTCAGATACAATTTCATTGGAGTTGATGTTTTTGGCATAGTCCAGCAAAATATTCAGATTTCATTAAATGCTAAGTCTGTCTTCCTTAATTAAACACTGACATAAGCATTACTAAATATTGAACGACAGAATCAGATTTATCATTCATCTGATATCACATCAGCAGAAAGAAAAACAAGTGTTCATCAAGAATTTTTTCCCCAAAAATACATTTGTCAGGTGGGCTGACAAATTAGCAGCATCAACGGACACCTGAGTATTGTGAATTCTAGCTAGATCCACAATAATCTCACATTAAAACCAGACAGATCAGCTTCTTGATCACTTTCACATGCTTAACATCGCAAAAGCCTTCCAAAGACAAATGCAAGGCTGGATAGAAAATGTGTAGTACAACTGAATCTGAGCTACAAGAGCATTAAGAGTAACTTGAGGAAGTTAACTCTACTGGAACAGCAAAGAGAAAATACACTTACAGTTAAAATCAGATTGGACTGTAACTTTGCCACAGATTACAAAAAGTTACTGAAACCTTGTTTCAAAAAGAAAAGCAGAAGGGTCAAAGAGTATGATGATTTCAGAAAGCAGAGTGGTTTGTCCCAGCCCACAATAAAGAAGGGACAAGTAAACATAGTCTCCCAAGTTAGACCACACTGAAGACAGTCCAATTATGATTTTATAATTTAGAACACATTCATTTCTGTTCAATAAGAAAAACTACTATAAAAGTTCTTTCTTGTGAGATGTAAATAGCTGCTCTCCATAGTGCATAGTTTCTGAGACTTCAGGTGTCACACAAAGTTTTTATTGCTCTAATGGGTGCCAAGTATCTACCCAGGAAAGCTTGCAGAGGTTTATCTTGCCAAGAGCATGCAATAGGGAAAAAAAAGAAAATAACAAGAAAAAAAATCTATGTTTGCATACTGTCTACATGAATCTATGTTTATATATGTCCACACGAACATATTAATATCTTCAGATTAAGCAAACCACAGCTTTCACAGCTGGGGAGAATTTGTTCCTACCAGCCACATCCTTGAGCTGTCTTGACCATAATGTTTGTCTTTGAGAGTCTTCCACCCAGCCCTATTTACTTGTAATGAACAAGTAAAAGACTTCCCACAAACAATGAATACCTGAAAGTACTATAAATTTTCACTCTCTTGGATGTACAAGATAAAAATGGACTTCATATTATAGAAAATTAAAAGAACCATAGATTAGATTAGGCACTGGAATAAACTGAAATTTAACTATCATGATGGATAATAATGTACAATGGAGGTTTATGCTACATCCAAGTCACTGGAAGCAGTGCAACAGGTTACAGTCATCCAGTAAAACCATTGAGCTTCTTCCCACTTGTACATTCACTTTGGTAAAATCAGCCTGAAAGGAAATATCACAGTGGACAGCTGCTGAACATGCAGCAGGCACACCGCCACACCACAAGTTATATGCTCAAACGTGGCTGATTAAGTCTAGAGGAATATGTAGACAGCTATCACCAGATTATACTCATGCTCATAACTTCTGCTTATACTTCCAGTCTAGTATACTCTACCTGCCTAAACCCATGATGATCCAGCAGTAAGAATTAACAAGAACGTAAGAATTGCCATTATCTCTTCCTGAACTGCCATTTTCATCAGCCAATCTCCGTACATGCTTCTCAAGGGAAATCTGACGAATGCTAGCAGAAACATAGAGATGACAAAACTTCAGTAGCTTGAAAAAAGCTTCAAGTAGCAGGCAGAACAGTACAGTAGCCAAAAGAGAAGAACAGAATGAGTCAGCAACTCTAAGCAGATATTTCTCAAACATGCTGCTCATTTTGGCTCTGTTGGCAGTTATCAGTCTTAAAAATTATACAGTCGTTTGACAAGCTGACATAAAAGATAAGATACAGGAAAATAAGGCAGGATATTTTGGACACTAAATTTAAACTACAGCATCTTAACAGGGATTGTCAAGTTAAAGGCAAAACTTGCTCTTCCAATTTTATTTCATTATTTCAATCAAGTCCTAGAATTAATCTGGAGGAACTTGCTAGTGTCAGTTCATAAATTCTGGAAAAGGGATAAACGTGACATTTAAATGTGCATTTTCTGGTTGTATAAGTTCTTCAAGTAGTCTTAAGAGACAGTCTAGCAGTAAAGAAAATGTTTTTTAAACTACCAAATGTTGGGCAATCATCAGATGCTTCAAGATGACTCTTCACTTTTCAGAGAGGGAAACTACTTCAAACAGACATGGGCAGCAACAGACAGAACAGTTTCAGGTCAGAATGCCCCTGTGATGACAATATTTAAGTAGCTGGGTAAAGCATTTTACAAAAAGAATGACATTTGGGATTTTGGATTCCTTAAAATCAGATTTACAGGTAATAGAATAAACTGTAATCACCCCTCCCAAGCATTAGATCTTACTTTGGAATAGCTAATTCCAGGTTTTTAAATTGGGATCATTTCTCTTTAACTGCATTGTAAGCGAATTTGCTCTGGTAGGTCTCACATTTCAGGCAGCAGATCAAGTAAGACTGCAGTTTTATGTACCTTTCCAATTTGTTCTTAGCATTGTTTGGTCAAGTTTTAAACATTTGGCTATAGCATTTTGGTACAAATTAGCCAGAATAACGTAAGGTTTCAATTTGCAGCTTTAACCTTGCCAATGTCCCAACTACTTTTGCCTTGTATTTGAACTCTGATTTAAATGCTGATTGCAATGGTATTGTTATAATTAGCAGAACAGCTTTGCAGGAACACTGCCTATTAGACAGCAAAAGTGCAACAAGATGTGGTTAGACAGAAAAACAGTGCCTAAGAACAACCTCTATACTACTTTGTACCTCCACATATTGCTCAAGGTGATTATATTAGCATATGAATTCAGATATGCTGGTTAAAGGAATTTAAATAGTGAGCTCTGTTTATTCTGCCAAAGTGTTTATAGTTTTGGATTTATTAACTGTCAAGCCTCCATCCCCCCCTTATTCTTCCCCAGTTTTTTGGCTTCAAATGATTTTATTTTGGCACATTTAGTAATGCAACATTTCACTTTTCTAGAAAACTCCACTGCTAGAAGAGTAACACAAAACCCCAGGAAACTCACCTGGTCTCCAGTTTCACTACCAACTCAAAACAGCTACAGTTCACTCAAAGCCAACTGAATCTCAGCCCAGTTCCAAGCAAGCAAGGGACATTCAAGCATTCATATCAAATTCAGATATGGTTTAGTGCACAGAAAGTCTGCTTAGACAATACTTCAACAGTAGAACCAAGAGCCCTAATTCCCACTAAGTCACTGAAAAGACATGAGGATGGAGAAAAACACAAAAAAACTGCCATCAAAAGGTTTAGGAATAATGCCTAATACTTGCACACATCTGAAAAGAACATATATAGGTTTTCATTTCCGATACTGCATTAGTAAGCTTCTAAAAAGGAAAAAAAGTTAAAGACCTGAAGCAGGAAAAGATCTCCTAGCAGGTATCATGTGTAGGAAGGGATCAAAAGATCTAAAGAGCTTTTTCTGCCAAAAGGATCAAGAAAAACTGGGTGGAAAACAGCATCTCTTCAGCAACAGTCTTTTGACACAACAGCTAGTGGGCCCAATGTCCTAAGAGGATACACAAACTACTCAAAAGCTTCAATGGAACTTCAGTATATTAAACATAGCTACCTACCTTATTATGTGAACCATAATACACAGAACTGTTGCCTATTTGCAAACTGGTTCACTGAGATTTTTATCTTCCTCTGAAATAAGATCAGGATTGCACTCACTTGCATCTTAGTCTGAGCTGGTTCTCTATCAGGAGCTATTTTAAATAACAAAAGCATTCAATAGCAAAGGACACATTCCACCTTTCCAAATTTTTGTTGTGTCCATTATTGTGCACAACACAAGGATTGGTCCTGTTAAATTCATTGAGCAAATTATGAATTACTTGGAGAACCAAAAAACCCCCAGACTTTTAGAAGAATGTGATCATGTAGCCAAGAGAAATTAACATAATGCCATCCTCCCTGAAAATATCCTATAATGTATACTTTATTCCCTCATTTGCAAGGTGAAATGAAAGGCACACAACCCAAATAAATCTGTGTTGTTGGGTTTTGGCAGGGAGAGGTTAGGGTTTTTTAAGTTTTTTATTGTGGGGTGCTTTTGGGGGGCTGGGGAGGGTGTTGTTTGTTTGGGGTTTGGTGGGTTTATTTGCTTGGTTTTAGTTATTTGTGGTTTATCGTGTTGGTTTGTTTTGGGATTTTGATTGGTGTTTCATGGATTGGTTTTGTCTGCTTGCTTGGTTTTTTTTTTTTCTTTTTTGGTTGGTTGTTTTTTGGAGAGTGTTGTTTTGATTGCTCTTTTTCAAGGACTTTAGCAGAATGAAAATCGGTTCTTAAAGAAGGCTAGTTCCCCATTCACAGACATCCTTTTCTCTGGAAATTCTCATGTGCCAGGGGAACACAACACACAGCAGAACCAAAGCATACAGCAGCACTCAGTAGCTTCAGTGGCAAAGACTCACCATAAAAGGATGCCAAGGACAACAGCAACACATCGTGATCAATCTTAACCAGGTATCACCTTGCACAAGGTATGAAGTAACACTCTTACATGAGTAATTCAAGCATTATGTATTTGCAAAATGCTGCATTTTCACACAGTTACCCCCAAACAGGATTTAATGAGGGGAATGGTTCCTAATGAATGTAATTATTCCAGTCAGGCTATAGAGCCTGCTTCTTCCAGAATCAAAGAACTGTTTAGATTGGAAATAGACCATGAAGATCATCAAGACTAACCATTAAACTAGTACTGCCAAGTCCACCAGAACCTCTAAAAAACCCAAATAAGAAAGAAAGAAGAACACAACTTTCTAGTACACACCCAAAGTTCAGGAGAAGCACCTCTTCTGTTGAGATGCATACAAATAGGTACTGCCAAAACAAATGTGTCTGATCTCCACAGTAAACATACACTGCAATGCTAATGAATGAAGAAGCTGTGTTCTCTTAATTCTCCTGTTTTCCAAACAAAGTCTTTTTTCAAGTATATCACGGTACACAAACATGTATGAGGAAGCCAGACTAGAATTCTCAGACTACTGCAGAAGTAAAGCAAACAGAAAAGTTAAATACTTACCTTTTGAAGGTCCCTGAAAGTTAACATCACTATAAGCAAAACTAATTTCAAATTCTGCAGAATACAGCAGCTGACCTGACTGTATTTCAGCAAAACTCAAAATACAAATATTTAACAGGGTATGTTCAGAGGTATTTTAGCAATGAGTCACTCTGCTAAAACAGTGGTTTGCTTCAGGCCTAATCCTTCAAATTGATTTCATAGAAACTGAGAAATAAATTGGAACTCGTACATGGAGCTCAAATACATAAGCTCTCACTTTTAAAGCTGCCTATGGATTACTGTTTAAGAGCCATATACATGAAGTGCAAACAGTATTGATTTTTTATTTGAAAAACAGTCAAGTCAGTATGAAGCATCCAGCCTGGACAGAACATTCCACTCTCTGCAGGTAAGTGTTAGAAGAAAGCTCCCTGATGAAGGTAAGCCCATACAAAAAACATTCAGTCTAATCTTCTAAATCAAGTTTTAGACGATAATTTTCCAGCTGAGACTGTGTCTAGCAATTGCATTTAAATGGCCCACAAAAATCCATTTAGCCTTTCATTTGCCAGAAAAGCAAAGGGGGGTAGAAAAAACTCATGTATTCTCAAGTTTCTAACCGTAATTGATGGAGCAAAGAATTGCAGACAATGTCTGAGACTGGAAAAGAAGTAAATGGCAGTGTATATACAAAGGTAAAGGAAATTATATTCTCAGAAAAGGAGACACAGTAGAGGTATCAATGTTCATGCACACTCATAGTCCACCATGCTTTCTTCTGAGCTAAGCTGTAGCCAAACAGCCCCTACAGCATCCTCTGATTTAAAGAGAGGATCAGACATCTATTTTTTGCCATCTGCCCTTCACTGAAGTTCAGATAGTCACAATGAGAGTGACTGGAATCCAGTTTCTGCACCAATACAGACTCACCTTTGCATCCCTCCCAAGTGCCTCACTGGTATCTCAAATTTGAATTTAGGAAGTTGTGAGGTCTGCTAGCTACTGTCATCATTATTATTTGGCTAAGGATACTAATGTAAATTGTCTATTCTTCACTGGCAGATGATGAGCATTTCACATGGGCACATTTAATAGCATGATGAGCATTTTGCCTCTTTGAAACATAAAATCTCCTTCCACAACCCTACATAGCCTCAGAATCTACAATGTGAGGGAGTGTTGTGGTTTAAACCCAGCCATGCAGCTCATTCACTCAACTCAACCCCCCCCTTTCTTGCCCTCCCCCTGCTCCTGGAGGGATGGGGAGGGGAATCAAAAGAATGCAACTCCCACAGGTTTAAAACAGTTTAGTAACTAAGGTATAACACAAATCACTGCTGCTACCACCAATAATAATAATGATAAAGGAAATAACAAGGGAAAAGAATACAGCATCTCACCAACCACCAACATATAACTCATCCCACCCTGCCTTACCAAGCACCGATACCTCCTCCCACTCCCCCAGAGCACTCGCGCTTCCAGGTAACTCCCAGTTACATCCTGAACATGACATGCTGTGGTATGGAATACCTCTTTGGTTAGTTTAGGTCAGGTGTCCTGTCCCTGCTTCCTTCCAGCCTCCCCTCCTCCCTGGCAGAGCATGAGGCTCACAAAGTCCTTGGTCAGAACAAAACATTCGAGCAGTAACTAAAAACAACCCTGTTATCAGTTTTGTTCCCAGGCCAAAACTCAAAAACATAGTGCTGCACCAGTTATTATGACGAAGGAAAAAATGACTGCCATTGCTAAACCCAGGACAGGGAGCATACCATATTTTGGCCATAACTGCATCTCCCATTTTCATTAAGAGATTTAACTGATTTTGCCTTAACAGCATACCTAGGACTAAAACACCGCATAAGCCATTTCAAGTAGCTTGGTATCCATTTCTTGTACCCATCCTACACAAAAAAACCCAGCACTGAAACGTGACAAATAGTGGTTGCAGTAGACAGAAAGAAGAGTGTTTCATTTATTTGTTCAAACTGATGTCAAGGTAACGCCTGCTGTCAGATATTTCCTGAGACTATTTGCTCTTTCAAGCAGGAGTCTTGCTTGACATCTTTTTGCAATCCTGGGACTCCATACCTGCCTTAGTAGTACTTCACACAACTACTTCTCTGCTGTAGAGTAACCTCAGAGCTTGTACCAATCAGTCTCACAGATTTCTTTTCTACTTGTTCAAAGGCACTTCACTGATTCAACTTCAACAAGTGTTGTGTCATCTGTTTTACAGAAACAGAAGGCGTACTGTGCAGAACTGGAAAAATTAGGCCTGTTCACAAAGCTGGAAAGCAGGAGCATTGAAAGGCCTTCATCCTCATGTAAAAATTCTATGCTCTTCATAGAACTGGGCACTTCAGGAATTAAGCTGCCAATAGAAATTGAAAAGATGCAAAGAAGCTGTCTGCAACTTGTTCAATTAAGGCCAGTTCACATGCCAGTGAAGGCAAAGAGTCCACCTGCAGTGTTTCATAGACGTTCCCACCCAATACCCAAGACAAATACATTTTACCACACACAGCACACAGCTCATTCATAGGATATCATACAGCACTATGAATTTACAATATACGACTACAGCAAAGAGCAGAACTGGAGCTTTCTGTCCCTGCAGTATATCAGTCTCATGGTGAAGAGCAAGATACTCTTACCAGTCTCCATGGTGGGCAGGTACTACTGTATCATGGCAAGCAAATACTAGAGCATGGAGTGCTATAAAGGTAAATTTAACTAACAGTTATAAAATGTTATGTAAACACCCCAATTACAAGACATAACCACCACTGCTTGTACAGCATCAAACACAATCAGGCTGCAGTTTTTAGCTGGTCCCTAGACACTACTCTGTAACTGAATAGTATAAAATTGTTCAGTCTTGGAAACACAGAACTCTGCTCATCTTGCAGAAGATATGAGTCTTTCTGTTATCTGAATTATCCTACAGCATAAGTCTCCTGTACTTGGAGAAAAGAGGCAGCATTAATAAAACATCCAGACATGCATCAGCTGATAAATGTGTCTTTCAGTAACAACACTGGCTTCAACAGTCCCTGCTTTTCCCTGACACAAATTCCATATCTCTGCTCTCACTTGCCTTCATGCAACTCATATGCTGCCTTATTACAACACTCAATATCTGCCAGATTATACAACAATCCACATTAATGCAATTTATGTTAAAGAGATCCACATTAGTAACTTCTCAGCAGAAACACTTAGTAGGAAAATAGTAGTAGCACAGGCTAAGAGGCTACTTCAGCTGTTGTCCAAGCGTCTGACAGATCACACTTTCCTATGGGACACCAAAAAAAGCCTAGGTTTACATCTGAGATTGCCTCCAAGTATAGAATACACAGCTCCACTGCTCTGAACTCTTTCCGAAACTGCAAGAGAACAGATAAAAACACACTTCACTACATCATCTGCTGGCCTGCATTTAAGCCTCCCTTCACTAATGAATTAATCAGCTGCAAACCAGTGGTGAAGATTTTCAGGGTCAACATTAGTATTCACTGGCTCTACAATGGGTTAGATTAAGAACATAAATCTTAGAGATTTGTAAAGGATTACTTCACATTATCTGATCTGAAAATAAGGGAAAAAAAACATGCTGCACTGATTGAAGTAAAACAGAAATTTAAAGCAATTGTTAAGTACTGACTTCAGAGTTTCTGCTATTCCATTGTGGTTTCTAACCCCACCCCACCCCATCCCCAGCCGTTGTACAGAGAAGTAAAAATGCTTTCATGCATTTCCTACATTTATTTTGCATCTTGGCAGTTCACCTTCTGCAGGTACCTTAAAGCTTTCAAATCTAAGGCTTACAGAAACACGAAGTCTACTATTCAACCTAACTTTATTAACCATTTATTTATTGTTAAATTTATTGCATAGACTAAAAAGTAGAGGGTCTAAACCAGTATTTCTCATGATTCTCTGGTGCCTGATCTTTATTCTTGATATGGCATGTTGCATGCCTAACAATAAACTCTAGTGATTTGTGTGATCATTTATTACCTACATGAACTGTTTTTACTGTACAGATTTCTACAGTCATAGTCAGACTTGCCAAACTAGAGCTATCCAAAGCCTATGATTTCTTTTAACCACAAGAAATAAAACTAGAGTAATCAGAGCTTTTAACTTAATTTGTAAGGACAGAAGTGTAAGAAATCAGAACTATTGTTTGGTAACTACCAAGTTCAGCCAACTTCCCGTGACAGAGTTGAGCAGAAATGCTAGTTAAGGCACATAAGTTTATCATTAAAAAAAAAATCCTTTCAGCTTACATCATTAAGCTACATATAGATTTAATGATTTCCTCTCAGCCTTCGAAGACACTCGTCAAAACTAGAGCCAATACGCTTTCATTTAACAGAGCACACCTACTCACACATAAGAAGGCAGCAGGGAAGGATCAGCATTTCTCTGTTCATAGGCCAATTAGTACAACATTGTATTAATGCTGACACATAAGACCATCTCCTTTCCCTAGACACTAAAAATCTAGTGCTGGATGATTGCACACACCAGTAACTTTAGATGTCATGTGTTGATCTAATTAAATCCTTGTCAGCTTTTCATGTCCATAGCTAAACTTTTGAGAGCTTGGCACAAACAACCTGCATTTCATGTGTTCATAGTATGAAAATAAGAGGATAAGATTAAAACTGGAACCTATGTCAAAAAGCTTCCATTAGGTATATTCCTCAAAAATAAGTTCAAAATCTGATCGTATCAAATTGACAATATAAAAGCTTTTGCTGAAAAAAGTAACACACAAAATTACTCAAACCCCTCTACACTTTCATTCTGCAGAATGTCACAAGCTTAAATCAGGAAGCACAGCAGGTAAGAGCGGAAAAGGGTTTTCATTTCTGAAGAACTGTTTCTTAATTTCTACATGCTGATAGTACTGTACACAGGAGGAAAACAGAGGCAGCGCCGCTTCTCTGAAAATTACCAGGATTATGCTGGGGAGCCTGACCTCGGTAATGAGTACCAGCTGCCTACCTTCACTGGTAGCTGCATTCTTCTGCGCTTTGGTGGGTGTGTGATCTGTACTTGAGCTCACGTCGGATGAGATGCTTGAGCTGCCTTTGCCTGCAAAGAGAGAAAAAGGTGGAGAGGGTGGGAGAGAGAACAAACATAAGTATCAACAGCAAAATAGAAACACCTTCTGTATCAGGAGCTGGAACAATTCCAGAAAGCTTTAAACCAAGTTTAAAGCAGCTGATGTTCATTTTGTATGCAGTGGGGGAGAAGTTAACTGCATTATAGCTTATAGCATGTACATCTTTACAGGTACTATAGCTGCACACAGCCTTCTGTGTCACAGGGACTCTCATTACGTATTTGCCAAGCTTCACTGTAAATGAAAAGTTTGTGATCAACAACATGAGAAGGACTTTCACAACCAGTTTTTTCATTCAAATACTGACCCTCATCAGCATGGAGGATTAAATTCAAAATTTGTTAAATGAGTTTAAGTTTTTGGTTTATGTGTTCAAGTCACTTGGTCTGTGAAAAATGATAGCAAAGTATCTGCTGTTTCCTCCTACACCATGCTCACTGCTTGATGTAATACACCCTTTTAAAACTAACTTCTACAATTGCTGTTCTTCACTTTTCATTTTTTAAGTGAAAATCAGAACCAACGGATGTTTCTTCTCTTACTCTCTAAGGACTTCTTCCTGCATTTCCCACATCAATGCCCTCAGACCTATATGTGGTATGCCAAACCAGATACATGTTGGTAACAGAAAAATCCAAATACAAAGATGAAAATTAGCTGCAATAGATACCACAGAAGAGTGAAGGGTGCTAAAGCAAAGTTCTTTTTTTTTTTTTTTTTTTTTTTTTTTTTTTTTGTACCCCCTCA
>NDXB01000972.1:0-59695 GCA_002631895.1 Agapornis roseicollis
CAAGATCTCTGTTTTGAGGCACACCCATCTTTCCTGAACTCCTTTGTTTTTAAGGGCAGTTTCTCAAGGAATTCCAAGGAATTCTTTGGGCAACCCATTCCAGTGCCTCACCACCCTAACAGGAAAGAATTTCTTCCTTATATCCAATCTAAACCTCCCCTGTTTAAGTTTGAACCCATTACCCCTTGTCCTGTCACTACAGTCCCTAATGAAGAGCCCCTCCCCAGCATCCCTATAGCCCCCCTTCAGATACTGGAAGGCTGTAATGAGGTCTCCACGCAGCCTTCTCTTCCCCAGACTGAACAGTCCCAACTTTCTCAGCCTGTCTTCATATGGGGAATGCTCCAGTCCCCTGATCAATCTCGTGGCCCTCCTCTGGATTTGTTCCAACAGCTCCATGTCTTTTTTATGTTGAGGACACCAGAACTGCACACAATACTCCAGGTGAGGTCTCATGAGAGCAGAGTAGAGGGGCAGGATCACCACCTTTGACCTGCTGGTCATGCTCCTTTTGATGCAGCCGAAGGTACGGTTGGCTTTCTGGGCTGTGAATGCACACTGCAGTTGGCTCATGTTCATTCTCTCATCGACCACCACCCCCAAGTCCTTCTCCACAGGGCTGCTCTGAATCTCTTCTGTGCCCAACCTGTAGCTGTGCCTGGGATTGCTCTGACCCTGGGATTGCTCCAACAATGAAGGAGAACAATCTGTTGGGTTGGAAGGGCCCTTAAAGATCATCCAGTCCCAACTCCCCTGCCATGGGCAGGGACACTTTCCACTAGACCAGGCTGCCACATCCAGCCTGCCCTTGAACACTTCTAGTAATGGGGCATCCACATCTCTGGAAAACCTCTTTCCATGTCTCAGCACCCTCATTGTAAAAAATTTCTTCCTTATACCCAATCTCAAGCTACCCTCTTTCAGGTTAAAACCATCGTTCCTTGTCCAGTCACTGCAGGTGCAGATGCAAAAAGTCATCTCTATCTTCCTGATAAGGCCTGTTTATATATTGAAAGGATACATCAAGAGTGGCCTGAGCAAGGTCTGTGAACAGTTTTGTTTTGAGCAGGAGGCTGGCCTAGATACCTCCAGGAAACCCTTCCACCCTAAGTCTTTCTCAGAGTCTACAAAATTGCTGTGAAATTCTGTTTAGCTTCAGCCTTCTGCCTTTTCATGAGTAAAAGAGAAAAACAGAAATGTGGCCAACACAAGGACATTCCTTCCTGCTGAAGCTCCAGGTTGTCCTTGGTTGTTCACCACACTGGTGGCAGAGGACAACATAATATCTTGAGATATGTAACTGTTACTGATAGCTTGAATAGATAAACCCAAGTCTTGTAATTCTGCTGTCTGGAAGACATGCCTTGGATATTTGGAATAGGTATTTGTAGTGCTGTTTTCCAGTGAACCAAGTTCAAATGATGGAGAATACACTCCTGTTTGATAAATGGAAATTGGCTGGCTGTGTTTGTCACTTTCAAAAAATAGATTAAACATTTAAGAGTAAAAATAATGCAGCCTTTGCTGTTTGAGAGCACTGTCTATATTGATTCTTGTACTCATTAGTTCTAATGCTCTTGTAACAGAAATTACTCCAATAAGTTCTTCAGCAAAAGACTACCAGGATGAAAAACTTAAGATTTTTCAAAATTCTTTTTGATAGAGTAAACTTCAACAAGAAGAATATGATGGAACTTCTAGTCTCTCCTTGTGTGCTTCGATCTCAGAAGAAATATTAAAGGCTGTGAAGGAATTGAACTTTGATCGCTACAAATATGTGGTATCAGTACTAATTGTGGAAAAGGCAAATCAGGCAATGGAAGTGAGCAAACATGTTACTCATAATATCTCTTGCAAACTGCAAATAATTTTTAGAATTGTTGTTATCTCCTAGGCATTCATCCAAATTCAGCAGCTTTATTAGTTCAAGGTGGTCTCGGAGCCTTTGGGTTCTTTATGCGGAGCAGTAGGCCAGAGGACAATTGAAAGTGCTGCTGCAATTCTGCCTAACCCTTGTGGAGTTGTAATCTGAGACTGGCAACAGTGGTAAGCAGCCCACGCTGCTCTTCCCCATCAAGCGGTTATTTCCACTGTGTGCTGTGCCAGTGCAATTAGAATCATAGAATAGTTAGGGTTGGAAGGGACCTTAAGATCATCTAGTTCCAACCCCCCTGCCATAAGCAGGGACACCTCACACTAAACCATGTCACCCAAAGCTTCATCCAGTCTGGCCTTGAACACTGCCAGGGATGGAGCACTCACAACCTCCCTGGGCACAACTAAAGTGAATTTCTTTTTCCACTGTGTTTTGATCTCCACTTGGGTTGTCACATTCAGCACAAAATGCTGTGTGGCTGCAGCTTGGTGTGGTATGGAAAGGAAGGGGTGACAAAGAAAGGGATGGAAGCTGTTTCAACTGTAGCTGCCACCAGACATGCTCCAGGAACTACAAATTAACATTAGTGATCTGACCTTGGCGCACTCAAAAGTATGCTAGATATTCCTATGTTTGTATATAAATGTACATGTATTGCAAGCTCCTACTGACATTCGGAACACCTTTAGGTATCTTGCCAAGTTTCAGAGCACTTTTATTTAGAAGTGTTTCGACATCAGCTCTTGAACCTGATGAAACCTGATGAGGCTATACATGGTTTTAGTGGGTTACATGAAACAGTCTCTGAAGGGTCATCATCTTCAGTATCAAAGCCAGTCGGGAGGGGGGAGGTGGGAGGCAGGGGGAGCTGCTTTTTCAACAAGCCAACAGCATTAGGACAAGAGGACCTACCCACTTTTCTGGTACTGTCTGATATCATGCTGCCCTGAAGTGGTCCTTTGACTGAGAAGCTGTAAGATAGAGCAGGTAGCTGAAATGATCCAAGTTGGTTTGTTTAGCTTTTTTTTTTTTTTTTCTCGAGGAATGTGTTTATTGCAGAAGCCAATTCACACCTTTTAGCTTTGAAAACAGTTTTGTCAAAAAAGCTGAGAACCCAGTGAATGGTCTGAGACAGACTGGAGTAAGCTGGAGGTGGAGGAGTGGGAGAAGTGACTTCTTTGTTACATGTTCCTCAAACTGACATCTATTTACCTGGCTTTTGAAGGGGTGCTGTTATGGTACGCTAAAGTGCCAACAAGAGAACATGAAAGAATTGAGGTTTTGGTGTAGAGATTTTTGGATCTGTCGGGGTGTGAGCAAGAGTGTGTATTTTAACACTGAATAGGACCTGTTTATTCTGTGATTTTGCAGTTGTTACTACTTGTAAGTCTTGTAATGCGATTGTATCAGCATTTATATAATGCTGTGTATTCTATAGAGACATACAAAATCTGTGCTGTGTAGAAATTCACAAGTAGCTTTTTATTTTCTTTTCTTTCCCTTAGGTTGCCAGCAGATGGGTCTGGGATGTTCAGAGAGACACTTGGGTTTCAGCTGAATATGAAACTAACACATTTTTTGCACTGGCTTTGATAGTGGCTTGTTATTATGAATAATACTCGAAAAGCCATGCCTGGTTTTGGTATATTAAAAGATTTCCAGAATGTCATTATTTTAGCACTATTTTTTGCCCTAATGCTCTTCGTTTGTTGAAATTGACAAAAAGATCTGAAATCCGTATGATTCCATACATATGAGCCTCAACTGCTGGGATGCTCTGCTGTGGAAGCTGAAGCAGCTTGGTAGGAGACCAGACTTTGCCAGATTTTGAATGTTGCTTGTCTGTTGCATGCCTAGGGCTGATAATGAAAGTTTACAATAAATGGCAGGTATCACTATTCTTAAAAACATTCTCTTTGTAAAACAAGGCCAGTGTTCAGTTTTTCCTAGTTGTACCTATGGTAAAATGCCAGTCTGTGTAGAAACCTGGCTGGGAGGGCAGCTATGCTTTGCACACCTAAAAATTTGTGGACATTTCCAGTTGTTTGGCTCGCGTAAGGTGTGAGTTCAGTCATCGGCTTCCCTGATGCCTGAACTTCCCTTATGTTCCCTTCATGTCGAGTGTCAGCTGTGTGGGGACTGGTGGCTGAGTGCTTAATCAGGCGGGTTTGATCGTTTTGGTCTAGTGGCTTCTGATGGCCATGGCAGGATGGTGGTGTCAGTGTCAAGGTTATTGATAACTGGGCCTTAATGGGTAACGACAGCGGTGACCGTATTTTGAAAAAGAAGACTTTGGCAGATCTGTTCAGTGAGCAGACATCTGCTTTGGAACGGCCGTGCGTGGAAGCCGAGCGCCAATGCCTTTTCCACACCCCTTGTATTGTGCAGAGCTGCGAGTGAGCGTGTTCGAGCAGTAGTGGGCTGTGGTGCTTCTGAGTGCCCCTTGGCCTGCTCGGGTTTGGCGCATATCGGCAGAAAGCGATGGGAGGGGGACCGGCCCGAGATGCGGGCGGCGGGTCGCCGGGTGGGCAAAGCGAGCCCGTGGGGGCGGCGGCTGCGGAGCGGCTTCGCGCTTTGTTCGTCGGAGCAGGGGCCCGGCGCGTGCGCGCGCAATAGGCGGTGGCGACAGGACGGGGGTCTTTTCTGCGGGGGAGAAGGGGGGAGGCGGTGTCCGCGCTCCGCCTTCGCCCCGCCACTGCGGCGGGAGCGGGACGAGGCGCCGCCCGACGCGCAGCTGGTTCGGCGCTTCCGCGCAGCGGCGGGGCCGCTGCGAGCGCCCTCCTCACAGGGGCGAGCGCGCCCCCCGTGCCCCCCTCCTGCGGGGGCTGATGGTTCACAAACGTAGCTCGTCCCCGGCTGACGTTCCCGGAGACGGGAGCCTGGCGGCGGAGCAGCCCAGCCCTGCCGCGTGCCAGCTCCCGCGCTGGTCAGCGGCGGCGCCTGGCGCTCACCACCGCGGGGGGATGCTGCCCCTCCGCCCCGCGCTGCTGCCCAAGCGATACCGGGGCGGCTCGGCTCCGCGCTCGCGGCCGGGCCGAGCGGCAGCCCGAGCGGCGGCGGCAGGAGGAGGAGGAGGGCGCGGCAGCGGCGGCAGCAGCAGCACCACCACCATCACCATCACGGGCGGCGGCGCCCCGGCGCTGGGCCCGCGCGGCGGCGTTGGCCCGGGCCGGCTGCCGGTCCGGCGGCGCGGGCCGGGGTCGCCGCGGGCTGCCCGGAGGGGGGCGGAGCAGGAGCTGCGCGAGCCGCCGCGCTCGTGCGCGAGCTGGCCGGTAGGGGCCGTTGCCACCCCCCGCAGGGGAAGGGGGGGCGGAGCCGGGCGCGGCGCGAGGCCGGGTCGCGGGGCGGCGGCGCTTCTCCTCGCTCAGCCGCCGGCCGGCCCCGCGGCGGTCATGGCGGCCGTCGTGTCCCCGCGTCTTTGCGACAGCGACCCGGCTACGCCAGGCGCACAGTCCCTCAAGGTGAGAGCATGTGGCGGCTGCGGGCTCGGCGCGGAGGCCTGGGGCTGCGGTGCAACAGCCGCTTCGGCGGGAGGCCTCGGCTGCTCCCCATTACCCGCGCGCGAACTCCGTGACCTCCTCCTTGGGTTCAGCTGATGCCTCCAAGGGAATCCGAGCGGCGGGTGGGCGGCCTCCCCTGCGAACTTGAGCTGTGGGTCCAGGCTGGTGGGGGGGGGGGGAAGGCCCCGCTAGGTGCCGGGGGCCGCGCTCAAAGTCCTGAGGCGCCTNGAACTTGAGCTGTGGGTCCAGGCTGGTGGGGGGGGGGGAAGGCCCCGCTAGGTGCCGGGAGCCGCGCTCAAAGTCCTGAGGCGCCTTCCCGGGTGCGGCGCCCAGGAAAGTTTGTGTCCAGTGGCCGGCTCCCGTGTGCAGGCCCGCGGGATCGCACCCGCGCTTCCCAGGCAGCGCTTGGGCTTGCGGCACCGAGCACTTGCTACTCGGGTGCGGGTGGGCAGTTACTTTTTGAAAGACATCTTGGTCATTCAGGCTTTCCTATTGCATAATAAGGTATCGTTACGTATATCGTATAGTTGATAGGCGTACCAGGAATGCTTAATGTAACCTTGTTTTGTAAGGACTAACAGAAACATGCGCTTTCAGGGGAAGAAAAGGCCTTTTTTTAGCAATGTTTGACTTTCGATGCTAAGAAAGTCACAGAGCGTCCCTAATTACTAATCTTGTTTACAGTAGCAGTGGTTGAAGTATAATGGGTCTTTCTTAGACCGCAGTGCAAATGTTTTCACCTCTTTCTGCAAAGTCCTCTGCAAGAAGCTACCTCATTTCCTGGAGCGTTTAAATTTGTAAACAGTTTGCTGGCATTTTCAGCAAATGAGAAACCGAAAGTGGAAATGGAGGACATTGCTCTCCCCTGTGGTGTGGATGGGCACGTTTTTAACAGTACTGGATTTAATAACATTTCACAGCGAAAGGAGAGACTGATGTGAGGCACTTCCTCTTAATTGTCAATTTGAGATCTAGCTTTTAAAGATGTTTTGAAGTTTCTTGGTAGCTTTGGTATAGCAAAGCTTGGCTTTGGCCCTGCTCAAGTTTTTCTCTATCAGTTGAAAAAATTTGGCATGCATTCGTATTCTGTGTGGAAAGTAGGGATGAGCTACTGATGAGGCATAGCTGTGTCACAAGTTACCCTGGTGCTATACTGTTTTGATTGGGGATGGTTGCTTGGCTTGTCTAGTTGGGTTTATACAAGGTATTCGCAGCAATAGTAGGAAATAGTGCTAGTAGTCATACTGGTGGAGATGCTGCTTACCTGGTTATTTAAGTATAGCCTCATTAAATTTGCATTTCAGTTTTTGTTATTGTATGAAAGATACTTACAAAATGCATTATTGCTAGACCACAAGAAAGAAAGAAAAAATGTGAAAAACATTAAATAAACTAAAAATACAGAAAACAAAAGCCTGGGGCCTGCCTTGGTTATAGTACTTTTAAATGTTCTTTATCAAGAGTAATATATTCTCATTTGCTGTAATCTTTTAAAATTATATTTCAAGTAATATGTAAACCATACTGGAATGAAGACATTAGCTAAGGTAGACCTTATAATTGTTTTTGTTATTTAATAAATAAGTATAGTTTGGCTTCATCCATTTATTTCTGGTAGGTTAATTCTTTCTTAAACTTTTCTCAGAAGAGTCACATACAAAATGTGACTCTTTCATAGTGCTCCACTTCAGAGTTTCAATTACTTAGAGAGCTGTCTTGTTCTTGGCTCTACTACTGGTTACAACCGGTGATTCACTTGAACACTTCTGTCTTCTGTTTCTCAGTTATAGTCACTAAATGCTTTGAGAGTTGATGATGTAGGTAGGAGTTGTATAGCATTATTGGATAACAAAGCAGTAAAAAATACAGAATCATCAACTGAATCCTGGTCTGCTTGATTTTACTGAACTCCTTGTTTTGTTTTGTTGTCATTTATTCTCTTTCTTTATACAGATCTCACAAAATCTGAATAGTGACATCTGTAACTTAAATTCTAAATGTTTGCCTGTAATATCTTTGTTCTCTTCTACATCTGCTGCAATACAACCTTTTTTTTTCCTATTATTTATAGTTTCCCTACAAAAGACAAGTCTTTGCTGCTTGCTGTAATCATATATTTTCGTGATCTGTGTACTAGTCCTTTAATTTTAACTGTGTGTCCGTAATGTTTTCCTTGATTTTGTGAGTATCAGCTCTCAACAAAGGCTTGGTGGTTTTGCTCTGCCCTTGCTTTTGCGAGCTAGTTTGATTAGGTGAATTAGTCTTGTCTCTAACAATCATCAGTGAAGGAAGTATGCTTTATCTACAGCTGTCTGGCTGTGCTAATGCCACGGTAGTTTACATTGAGAACAGTGAACTTGGTGGTCAAAGCTACAGCTTTGACTGTATTCAGCGCTCCACCTACACCACTGGTGAGAAACTACCTAATCCTCCTTCTGTGCCACTGCGTGTCATACAGCTAGTTCATAGCTAAGAATAATTTGCTACATAAACTGTCCTATGAGTTGTTAGTGAGGAGTGTTATTCAGTAGCTTGGTAGTTCAGGTATATTTAAAATCTGGATTGCCTCGCATTTTTTTCTGATGTTTTACATTATCTGCTGATTACTCTGAATTCCTTTAATGTTCATCTTTATTTTCATTTTAGGATGACACAGAAGAAAATTCCAATGATGGCAGCCAGCCATCCAAAAGACGACGCATGGGTTCAGGGGACAGTTCTCGGAGCTGTGAAACTTCTAGCCAAGACCTTGGGTAATACTTTTTGGTTTTGTTTGGTTTATTTTGTTTTTTAAGAATTCCTACTTTTTATTGCTAGTCTTACTGTATTGTTTGATATACATAAGGATTAGTTCTTCCTCCTTTGCTAGTTCTTGTTCTTCATACATCTTTCTGAATTGAGGCAGTGTCCTGTGAGTAGCCAGCTATATTTTTCTCCCAGCATATTTTAAGAAATTTTATTATAAACCAGCACAGAATGTGCTGCATCTGATTTACAATCAGAGGCACAGCTTACGTGTTTTAAAACGTTACATAATTGTCAACTTAATTTTGACACTTGAGTAGCTGCTTTTCCTGGTGTCCTGTCTGCTATCATGGGTATCCCTTTGTATTCTGTCCTTCAGCATATTGATGAATGCTGGTATGGAGAAATATATGCGAAGTGGGGTGTAACAAAGTGACTTTGAAATGGATGAACAAGATTCAGTGTCCTAAAGTGTTTGTCCAACTTCATATAAGTAGAAATTACTGGATTTCTAGAAATATAAGTGGCCCTCTTAAGGAATTCTTTGATTTGTTCTAACATTGCTCTTAGATACAGCTATTTTCCTGCTGAAAACTTGATAGAGTACAAGTGGCCACCAGATGAAACAGGAGAATATTATATGCTTCAGGAGCAAGTCAGTGAATATTTGGGTGTGACTTCCTTTAAAAGAAAATATCCAGGTATTTATTTTTGAAGCTTCTAAAAAATCTTTGTATGTTTTGGATGTAATCTGTGTCTCTTTGACTATATAGCATGAGCTAACTGATTAAAAAGACCCTGAATTATTTGTATTTATATTTTTATTTTATAATTTGTTACTGGCATATTGAAAATGTATCCCATGGTTTTCCAGATAATTTAAGACTTCTTGGTATTGCAGCTGAAAGTCTGTAAACAAGTCTGATTTGGGGGTTAAATCAGAAAGAGTCTTTTGAAAACTGACCTCAGTTTCATTTTTTAAGTATCCTGTTGGTGATTTCTTACTATGTAGCTATATCTCTATATTCTGTTTTCTGAATTGTGGCAACAATTAGATGGGGACATTCTAGGATTTGAGCCTTCATTATTCAGAATTCTCAAAGCTGGTTCTTCTGTCATGGAGCTTATTTCTAAGAGGCATATTGAAAAAAAAAATACCGCCAGTACTTGATAACGTTTTTCGTGTCTGAGCTCCTGTGTCAGGTTTCTTTGGTATTTCTTGAAATCATAAAAACTTGCAGGGTACTCAGAAAATTGACCATGTCCCTACAGTACATGCTTAATTTAAAATTAACTTGTAAGATTAACATGTTTGTGGAAATAGTAGTAGTACACAGACTTTCACAGCTTGGAGATAAAATTGTCAAAATACTTTGACCCTGCTTATGGGTGAGTTTGAGTAACTGCATACATTTTTACTGTTCTCTTTTGTTTTCTTTGGAGATTTAGAAAGACGAGATCTATCTCACAAGGAGAAACTCTACCTCAGAGAATTAAATGTTATTACAGAGACTCAGTGCACACTAGGTAAGAAAACAAATTGTTAGATTCCTTCTTAGTGTATTAAAAATATGACATACTGAAAATGTGATTCAGTTTGGTAAATATTGCATCACTGTTAACTGAAAACAAATTTTGAAATGAAAACTGAATTATTATTAATTTGCATGAATTGGCCACAGAGTATCAGGGTTCCAAATTTATTATAGGAAATAATTTTTTGATCCATTTTAATTACTAAGCAAAATCCGTTCTGTTTTGGAAATTAACTTTTAGAACCTTATTCTCTTTCTAGAAAAGAGAGCACCATATAATTTTTCAAATTATAAAACGTGCATCAGTCTTGTTTTGCTGAGTTAGTTGGAACCCAGCAAATATTACTCTATCTAATTGTGGTTCAATTTATATGTTTGAAGTTAGAAGGGTGTGTATTAAAGCACTTTAATGTACTTGAAATTGAATGATCCCATTGATTTGGCTTACATTGAAAGAGGTTGAAGTACTTTTTTCTTCCTCTGCTAGTACACATGACTTGGAGCATGTTAGAGATTGAATGATATCTGTTACATCTTTTTTGTTTAATTCATAGGTCTGTATAAATGCAGTGTCATTCTATATACTGACATTCTTTGGAATACCACTTTTATGTCTCACCTGCCAGCCCTCTTGATTGTTTTTTTTTATTTAACTTAGACATGTGACAGAGAATAGTGTCTGATCTTTATCAATAGAAGTAAAATGCTATATCCTGCCTTATACATTCAGTAAAGATGTGTGCTGAGTTAACTATCCCTATTTTTTAAAGTTATATTTATAATTGGTGGTAGTAACATAAGTCATCCTCCATTCTATAGTTAATGATTAGAGAATAGTTGTGTTTGAACCCTTAAAGGAGTTCTGCATCGTAGCTGCAAACTGAGGCATTTTGCCTTCTGAACTTCAAATGATTTACTTTGGAGTCAGAAGTCTGTGTGTGGTTTGCTGCTCTGAATTGCCCTCACACTGATTCTTCCTTGATTTATATGCAGAGGTTATCTAAACCTCTTAATTAAGTTAAGGTTCTACAAGGAATTGAAACTTAACACTTCACCAATACTGGAAATGAAAGCTACATTCCATTTTACCAGGTCCCACTTAGAACTAAGGTTCTGCCTCACATGGGAGTTCACTAGCTGGCTGAGTCAATGTTCAGGCGTCTGTAGCTGTAAAAATGAGTCTTGACTCACTAGGTAGAAGCAAACCCCTAATGAGCCTTGAGGGCTAAATGACACAAGTTCACTCCTGCTTTAGAGAGAGAGAAGCACTATGCACAGCAGGTTGTTGTTTCTAGCTGCTCAAAAAGGTATGCTGATCATTGTGGGATATAAATAACCTACAGATAGTTTTGCCAGATAGCATCATTATTGCTTTTATCTATTTTAGGTCTAACAGCTTTGCGTAGTGATGAAGTAATTGATCTTATGATTAAAGAATATCCTGCCAAACATGCTGAGTATTCTGTTATACTGCAAGAGAAAGAGCGTCAGCGAATAACAGATCATTATAAAGAGTACTCTGTAAGTAGCTAGCATATAAGTGAACTAGATCTGTAACATGTGCAGTATAAGAAAAGGCTGTTCTCAGGCTGATAGTGAAATATATGTGAATTGATAAAACTGTTTTTATTCCAGCAAATGCAGCAGCAGAACACACAGAAAGTAGAAGCCAGCAAAGTTCCAGAATACATTAAAAAAGCTGCCAAGAAAGCTGCAGAATTCAACAGCAATTTAAACCGGGAGCGGATGGAAGAACGAAGAGCCTATTTTGATTTACAGACACATGTAGGCAGATTTAAATTTCTTACCAATCTCAATAGGTATCTGCTTGCTTGTTTAAGGTTAAGTTGGTTTTCATACCATTTGTTAACTATTATTGTCAAGGGTTTTGATTAGTCTTATTTTCAGTCATGTAGGGACTTAAACAGCTTTGCTACTAAATAGGTAATACTGCTAAAAACAATAATTTCAAGTACATTTAATGTAAAGTTTTTATCTTTTAACCTGAAAACATTTGTCTTGGGAAGCTTTAAAAGTTTCACTGTAACTTTATTGTCATCTGCTGGTAGTACAAAACTTAAGAGGGAAGCTTAGGTAACTAAGAAGCTTCTGTTACTATTTTATCTATTCGTATGAGTGGCTAATTCTGTTTTGGAATACCTTCAAAATTTTGCCTAAACAGTACCTAGGAAAAAAAGTAAACTATTTATGCCCTAAGACTCTGCAATGTTACGCCTTTGTTTTTGTTAGGTGCCATGTAATTTTTGTATTAGATAGATCTAATGTTTCAGTGCCTGATTTAAAAAAAAGATGAGCTGCCATTTCAAAGCTGGACTGTCCTGCTCATGAGAAGGCAGTAAAAATCTTCTCGGTGCAAATTATTACATGGCAATCTATTATGTTTTTTTGGTACTGACCCATGTTAGAGACTAGGTAGTGGATAATTAGTTTTATTTCTTTCTAAGGGAAAGAAGACGTCTGTGTAGGCTGCTCCTTTCCATGTATTTTATATTAGTGATATTTTTTTAATGCTGCGATCTGGTTTCAGAATTAGATGGATGTGTTCTTGCAGCCTGCTGCCAATATGGACTAACAATGTTAATTCATGCTAAAGATGCCAGTCACAAAAGTTTACAGTTTCAGTTGTTAGATTTTAATTTTCAAATTATTTTACATAATATATTATTAGAAGTAGTCTTAACTAATAATTGTTCAGTTCACTAGATACTCAGTGATTGGATTTAATCTGTAATACTATTTTCTGAGTGGGATCTCTTACCATTTTAATAAATTAATTTCCCGTGGGAGAACTTGGGTAGCTGTTGCAATTCAATAAAAATGTTAAAAAATGTTTGGGGGGAAGATGGTGAAGAAGACTCAAAAGTTTGTGTGTGAAATAAAAATGTCTTTGTTTTGTCTTAAACAATGTAGATTATCCAGGTGCCTCAAGGAAAATACAAAATCTTACCTACAGAGAGAACAAAGGTTAGTCCTTATCCAGTGGCTCTCATACCCGGCCAGTTCCAGGAGTACTACAAAAGGTATTTTAAAAGCATCCTAACTGCTGATTCTGTTGCACCGATCTGTTTTCTCTACATCTATCAAATGGAAAACATTTCAATGTATTTCCTGTAAGGTTTTGAATTTTTATGTTTGAGGCACTTGCTAGTCTAAGAGATGCATAGTGTGACAAGAACTGTCAACAAAACAGTGCTAGTTGCAAGGGGGATGTTCCTGCTGATGTGTTGCAGTGCCTGAGGTGTGGCCTACTCAGATTTTACTGTGGTAAAAGGAGACACTGATTTCATTCTTGCCACCCTCATGTGTTTACTAATCATTTGCATGTGCATGAGTGCTCAGATTAATGTTACTGTATCAGAATTTTGTAATGCTGGCTTGTGATCGTGTTTTCTGTGTGACAGTCTTGCTGTCCTTCTTTAGAAAGTTCTTAATTAAAAAACCCCGATTGTTCTTGTGGGCTAAGTTTAATGTTGGATTTGTGGGTGAGAAAGGTATCACTAGTTGGATCTTTGTATTTTGTGAAAAATGCGGACCTGACTGTCTCCAGTGGTATGATCCCATCTGAGAAATACACATTGCTTGGAAAATTGTTGCCTAAGTCTTCCCATCCGTATAACAGAGACACTACTCATCCTGTGCCTGCATGGTTTTCTTTAGAGAAACTCTTTATCTGTAAATGCCTTGCTTATTGCAGTGTGTGTGCATACAGACCACCCCAAATTTGCATGTTACAGGACATTCTGAAGGACTTACATTTTATTAAATTAATTGAATTAAAGAGTTTGAATTTAATTTTGAATTAAAGATTAAACATCTTATTTCGCACTTGCAAGCTGAAAGTTGAACTGCTTATCCTTGTTAGTGAAGGACACAACTTTTCAAAATATGCATTAAAATAGTATCCTATTCCTTACAGTGTCTGTCCTTAATGGTGAGAGGACTTCCAAATTTTTCTTAGTATTTCAGGTTAAAAAGAGAAGTATGTTACACCTGTTAAGCTGTATCTGGTTATAAGCAATGCGATTAGGTCTTCAGTCTTCTGAAATTGTATTTTTATACGGACTTTTTGTTCTCCTTCAGTAATAAGGAACTTGGATGTATAGTTGTATTCTTACGTACTTTGTTTTGGACCCTATCTGTTCATGTTTCCTGTGCTACAACTTGTGCATATGCTATGTGGACACTGTACATTTATAAATAAAGTGTATCATTGGGCATAGAAATATGGATTGGTTAAAAATTTTTAGGTCTTCTGTGGCCTTTTATGATTACGTAAGTTTGGAATATTGCAGAGATATTCTTCCTGCGTTCCACAAATACCTGCTATGCAAAGAAGGCAAGTACTATATGGTACCACATTTGGAAAGAGAAACTAATGTTTCCTTTGTTTTCAGACTTGCATGTTTTTACGTGCTTCCCTGCAAAAAAGGGAGGTTTCCTTGCTCTTTTTCATTGAAGTCTTTGTATGCTGTATGACATAACATTAATGTGTGAAGTACACATAAATTAAATTTATCTATCTGTTAACTTTAGATACTCTCCAGATGAACTTCGTTACTTGCCATTAAACACAGCTCTTTACGAACCTCCTTTGGATCCAGAGCTGCCTGCATTAGACAGTGATGGAGATTCAGATGATGCAGAAGAAGGACGAGGGGATGAGAAACGGAAAACCAAAGGCAATTCGGTGAGACTAATTGAAAGTATTCTTCAACAGAAAAATCCTTTCCCTTCACTTTTGTTAGCTACAGTAGAATCTTTAACATTTGCAGAATGAAGGAGAATCATAAACTAAAAGTGTGCTCCCTGTTTTAGTGCTTCTTTTTATAACATTGCTCTCCAGTTCCATCATCATTCCATTGCTCTCCATCATCATTGCTGATCCATTTTAAAGTAAATTGAACAGATACTTGAAACTTCAGGCCCTTTCTCCCTTCTTTTTAAAGAAATCTTGAAGAGCCTTCCCAACTCCAGCTCTGCTGTGCCTTTTTCCTCAAAGGGAAGTTGCTGGCATTTCTGAGAGGAATGAGCCTTGTAGTTCAGGCCACAGTATATTGCGCTATTCAAGTTCCACAGAATCTGTCACTATAGCCAAGGTGTTGATAGCCTGATAAATTTTTCTTCTTGTGAAGTAGAAGCAAGAAGTATACAATACAGAAACGGATACTTTACAGATTGGAAATCAAAACCAAGGTGAAAAGCACCAGTTTTTTTGCTTTACAACATATCTTTAAAAAGATGCTTATATTCTCTCTGTCTATGCAAATGCCAAATTAACTATTGCTGGAAGTTAAGGGAAACTTTCACATGCATACCTTGGCAGTGTTTTAAATGCTTAAGAGCAGCTGAGCTTCAGATGAGCTGTCTGAGTACAACTGAACCATTGGTCTGTCAGTGCAGTTAGTATGTTGGTGAAAACCATTTTCCAGAAAGCTAACCCTAGTTTTAAGATAAATAGAACATAAAGTCACTGGTGCATTGAACAGTTTCTGGTTCAGTTCACAAACATTTTAGGTGGTGGGTGTATTTAGTGCTAAATTTTGCCATATAAATATTTATTTTGTTTGAATATTCATAGAATATTCATAATATACTCATAACTGAAGAAGAAAAGAAAGGGTCAGCTTGTAGACTAACAAAGGAGGGATCGATGTTAATATACCCTTTCTGCTTGCATTTTGTGGAGAAAGAATCATATAAACTTAGCAAGCTAAATGTCAACTCGAAATTTTTATTTCATTACATTCCAGCTTTTTTACAGTTGGTCTTTAACCACTTCTTCCCAGTTCCCTTTTCCTTTAACTTCCATTCCCCTTAGTAGTAAAGAAAAGTAACTGGACCACACAGACTGTGTTCTCATTTTTCAAAGAAGCTCACAGTTTTTGGTGACAATGCAGAAGGGAAAATGTGCTTGTGTTGGAAAAGCATAGGGAAAATTTGAAATGAGATTCCTGTGGAATGCAGTTTGACTATGGGAGCAGGGGTTCTTTCCTAGTCATTGGGGCATACTGTTTGGGAAAAATGTCTGTTGAACACAGAAATGGGCAGCTGTCAGGCCTCAGTTTTGGGCTATCTACCATTTGTCAGATCTCCCTGGCGAGTCCTACAATATGCTTTATGCTTTTTCTTCTTTCACCCTCCCCATTGTTGGAGTCAGGTGGCATTTTGCCTGTTCTATAGTGTTTTAATGGGCCTGTCATAAATAACACCCTAAAATAATGATGAAACATACCATTTCTACCTGCCACAAAGTTTGCTTTCTTTTGTATTATATCCTC
This sequence comes from Agapornis roseicollis, assembly GCA_002631895.1. Taxonomy (NCBI): domain Eukaryota; kingdom Metazoa; phylum Chordata; class Aves; order Psittaciformes; family Psittacidae; genus Agapornis; species Agapornis roseicollis. The sequence goes on from NDXB01000972.1 coordinate 15,956, forward strand.
CCTTTGCCCTGTGTCTCTTTTCTCTGTTTTGATTTTAAGCTCTGGGACATAGGCTGACTACTGTTATGTTTGTACAGAGTGCCTTTTCCTGTAGGGCACCATTGTTATTTGGCCTCTTGGTTTTTATTGTAATCAGTGTTATTAATTATACTGCTTTCTTCTGGAGCTTCTTGGAGGCCTTTGTTAACGCTTTTCTGAGAAAAATCTTGTGCTGCTGCTTTTAATTATGCTTACATTGATCTTTTACCTTCTTTGAACCTCTTTCAAGCCCCTCTTTCTTGCCTCCTCATTCCTCAAAACAACAACAATAGCTAAAAAAATTTACCTGCAGCATATATTCATAAATTCTATTGTTTGGTTCTGAACTAAATATTAAATTGTGTTTTGCCTTTGATAGCACTCTTCTGCTGCAATCCAAATTAAATATTTAGATTGCTCCTGGTGAAAATAGTAGATGAGGGTGGCAGAAAAAACCTTCACATGTTTAATTCAAAGCAGTGCTATTTTGTAGTACACTTAAATGCATGACAAAGGCACTTCTTGCTGGCCCTTTACATTGAAAACGGTATCTCACATATAGTTGTTTTCTTGCTGACTTTTAAAGGAAAACGGTTCAAAGAACTATTACTAATGTGCTCCCATTCTGGTATTAAGATCAACTGGAAAACATGACTGGTACTGCTGATGCCAGTCTCTCAGCATAATTAAAAATAGATAATGAAGGTTATAAGCAAAGGTGTTCTAGATTGTAATGTACCCTGTGCTTTTGCAGAAGGAAAGATGTATCCTTCTCTTACCATAGTTGGCTCTAAGGGGCATAGAAAAGACTTGTCTGTCTATCCAAAAAATAAAAAATATAGCTATGGTATTTTTATTATAGGACAATTCGTCTGGCAATGTATCTGAAGGTGATTGCGCCACAGAGAACCAGGAGGATTCTTTTCAGGGAAGACAAAAAACAAGAGACAAAAGTGCTACTCCAAGAAAAGATGGTTCCAAACGTTCTGTATTATCCAAATCAGTTCCTGGGTACAAGGTAGAAGAAAAAAGCCCCTGATGGAACTTCTTTACTGACCAACCTCTCCCTGAAATACACGTTTTTAAAATAATATGGAACTTCTGCTTGCTGTACTTCACTAGCTGCTCTCTTGTGTGCTCCACATGTTTGCTTCCTTACTTCCTTTTTGCTTTGATTTCATGTGGGCCTTTCCTTTACCCTAGCTATGCAGTGGCCTCTGTTTCTGTGAACTTCTCGGATTTCCAGGCAGTAACATCAAAAAAATCCATTGTGATTTTATCACTGAAGCTCTGCATCTTTCTGTCTGCCTTAATGTAACAGTCAAAATTACTTGTCAGTTCAAAACTAGCATTCAGTATCCATTACATTTTTTCCTACTATTTAATATGGCAGCATACCAAGAGATCAATGCTGCAAAGTGCAGCTATGTAGCTGAACATATTGCTATGATGTTCATTTTAAATACAGCCTTTTATTCTGACATGTTACTATGCATAGTATGGAAGGCAAGAAGCTTACTACAGTTGCATAGGCAACACTACATAACCACTTTAACAGTATATGGAAAATAGCTTTTCATGTAGTTCACATGATGTAGAAACGTCTGTGGGCAATATGCTTATATCCAAGCTGAAGACTTGGTGAGGATGTTAAGACATTTCAGCAGTCAAGAGGTGGTTGCCAAACCTAGGGCCCAAATCTTCAGTATTACTGTATAATAATTTCAAAAATTAAGATAAAATAATAATTTTCAGAGGAAATGGGAACTGACATGCATTATTTATTTGTTGTTTTTCTGCATATTAAGGGAGGACCTGAATATATGTAATGTATGAATATAATGTAACACTTTGAAAGCACATTAGTGCCTAGTTTGGTTCCACTGAAAGGAATAAGTATTTTCTGTTGAATTACATGGGAGCAGAAATAAACTTGTAAAGAGGTAAAACACTACATTAAGATAGGGCTTAGTATTTAGCAATCAGGAGTGCTTGTTAAGAGAGGTTATGGGACAAGGAACACGTTTGTCAGGGACAGGGTCATGCATATGGAGAAACTGTTTTAGCAAAAGCAAGTTGTTGATGGCTTGCATTTGATGTTCATAAATATTTACTATCTGTATTTACCAAGTTGATGGTAAGTAAACTATCACTTACATTAAGAAGCTAGTTTCCAGCAAGAATTGGACAGCTGTGATAAGTTTTCTCCACATAGGATATCTGTACAAGAGAAAGTACCAGCTGTGCTTTCTCTTTCCCAGAACTTACTCAGAAATACGTGAAAATGGAGATTTAGACTGTGGTACCATATGTATATTTTTTTATATGTGACTTTGCAAATTGTTGTAGACACAGAGTGCATACCAATATTCCCATGAACATGAAATCCAGAGATGGAGCTTGAGATTATTTTTTAGCTTTGTTTAACTTAACATTAGAGATTGTTTGCCACTGGTTTATTACAGAGGTTTCACTTAGCTCTGAGATATTAGAGTGCTTGATTGGTCCAGTGTGTTTAATTGACATTAGGAAGGCATAGGGAACTGGTGGAGAACTTCCCGTAAGGTTCTGAACTTCTCATTGTAGAAGAGCAATGGTAGCATACAACATTGTATTTTGAAAAGGGATCTGGTAGCAGTTGCTTATTGGTTTAAAATTAGTGGCTGTGTTAGTGTTACAGTAACAAGGTGTTACTGTAAATGTAGGGTGCCACATCTTGCACTGTGGCATGCCCAGCCTGCAGCAGCCATTAGGCTGCTGGTAAGTCAGAGGTGGTGATGGTGTGTTGGGAGGGTGAGAAGACTGGCTTTCTTGTTTGTGGGAACGTTTGAATGCTTTCAGTAATCCCAGTCACATGAGCTGTTTTAACTGGTAAGACAGAAAGATTCTTGTTTGTTAGTCATAAAACCACCAGATACTGATACACCAAATGTGCCTGAATGTTAAGGCACTTTGAGCTGAAGGCTTAACTCATTTAAAATGTCATCCCTGTGAACTCTAAATCTTTGTAATACTTCTGTATTGTTCTCTACTATTTGACTATTTTTGTAGGACAGTAATTTTTCATTACATGTAGTTAAAATTGAAGGATAATTGCTATGGCATCAACACGGAAATGTATAGTTATAGCCACATTGTAAGTATTATAGGATTCACACATTTCCACTGAGTTATTTTTGAGTAACAGAATAATGTATTTTATACGGAGGCATTTTTATTGTCAGTTCTTTAACAAAGAACGGCTAGCATGTTTTACATTTTATCATGTTACAGGTAGTGAGTCTTTGTTGCTGCAGTACTCACTACTACAGTTGCACACACAGGGTACTGTTGAAAGTACAGGAGATTTTTTGCACATAAAACTGAAATGTATTGAGAAACTATATTTTGCAACACTTCTGTTTCAGGTCACTATGTATGAAAACGGAACGCTTTGCATTCTGAATAGGACCTTCTAAAAGTGGTGTAGTTGGAATGCTAACTTTGAGAGCTGCAGCACAGCATCATGGAAGCAAAAACTTACAGAACAGGCAGTGGTCACTTCAACTCTGCATTCATTCCCTCTCCATTCCTCATCCCAATGAGATGAGGGTGTAGAAAGCAAAGTTTAATCAGATGGGATATTCTAAGTTCCCATTTGGATTTTATAGACTTTGTTCATAGTGTTTCTAAAAGCCATTTATGGTGGTAGGACTTGAACTGGTTTGAAATGTGAATAGTATTACATTCTTTTAATTTTTTTTCATTTTTGTAAAAGTACTTCCATTCTGTTGGAACTATATTATTAATAGGCTGTGATTCTCACCCCCCAAACATGCACGATTTCTAATGAACACAATTTAGTGAAGTAAGGCTAGATGGAAACACTGTTGGTAAATGCATCTATCTTAGTGTCTAACTTCGGAGTTCTGTGTATCAGAGTGTTAACTCCACATATGCAAACGCAAGCTAACAGTGACCGAAAAGCAACTCACTTTAGCTTTCCTGGATTACCAGGGAGCATGCTGCTGTGTATTAAAGGCAGTCAGATAAAAATCCATAACAAACTAGAAGTCTGATTAGAAAAGTGCACTTGCTATTCTAGAAAGGCTTGGTTTACTTAGAAATAGATAAAAACACAATAAAATTAGAATTTAGCCTAATCAATGGAAGGGTGAATGCTGCAACACTGACGAGGTTTAAGCGTGTGCCACTTTTGTTGGGAGGAGCAGGGTATAAAGGTATACATGTAGGACACATAGTAAACAGTAAAGGAGTTTGTGTGGTATTGCTTTCATTATATTTATTATTTTGTAGAGACGATTGTGAATGTTAGACTTTTCTTATTGTTTTATTATATTTATGTATAAAACAGGTTGACTCTGCTTTTTTAAAATAAATAAGCAAAAAAAGTCTGCATGAATGCCTCTGTCATCTTTTGAGGGAAGTCACCTATACATCTGGTGTGGTGTTCTGGTTTTGTAAATAAACTGCGTCAGACAATCTGAAGCAGACTGTAGCCATGTTTTAACTTCAAAAGCAGAATGAAAACTTCAGAGAACTCGAAGCACTTCATCCTGACTGCTCTAAAAATGAGTCAAGATACTAATTATCTTGCTAGGTGCTAGAAAAACTGCCTTGGGATATAGGCACACTTACAGATAAGTTGTAGTGCAGAAGATCTCACTGATTTTTTATATGTATATATGTGTGTGTATATATATATATATGCACATACATATTTGGTTTTGCTTCCAAAATTTATTTTAAAATTAAACCTCATTCATCTCCCCACAAATGGTTAGTAGTTGACCAGAAGTCTGGTTATTGACAAGCCCTTAACTCCTTTGAGAACAGGTTGTGCCTTGAACTCCTCTGTTAACTACATCTTTGCAGCAACACTGGGTTTTAGAACTCTGGCACCTGGTGTGTTTAACACCAGTGAGTACAGTGTTAATTTTAAACCACATTTCTCACTGATTTCATTATGCAGTGGGCAGAGCTGAACAACAGAACTACTGAAACATTTCAGAAACTTGCAGTGCCTTACTCCTCCCTTGTCCTCACTGGGGTTTTAAACATCCATTGGTGTATCTCTTGGTTTAGCACACAGAATATGTACACAGCTGTTACAGTAGCAGCCTGTTATTTCTCTCTTACCTTCTAAATGGATCTCGGGAACCCAAATACACTCCAGGTGATAATTTAGACAGATGATGAATGTAAAACTGTAGTTAAATACAAGGCTGTGTTTTTTACCACAATTATGGCTGGATACAAGATAGAATGGTAAAACAGCGAGCTGTGTGCAGCAGAGCTAACCAGGTATTTTGAAATTAAAGATAGAAAAATAAAGTTTACTGATTTTGTAATTATTTTTTGTATATTCAGGGGCAGATGTATTGCAAATGGAAAATTTTATTTCCTCCATAAATAGGAAATCTGCAGGAGTATCCTACATTGGAAAAAAATGACTGACAATTTCATCTGCTGTCACAGTTAATTTACATTGAGGAGAATGTTAGCTGATGAATTCATAGGAAGAAGCAGGTACATGCTTTTGCTCCAATCTGATCTACATATAACTTGCCACATGTGCCAAATGCAAAATCTTACGTAGTTAACCTACAGTTTTTTTCAGTGCCACTGCTTGTCAATGATTGTCCTAAGGTTCACACATCCTAACAGATAGTTAGTTAATTTAAAGAGTTAAGGAGTTCTGTGACATTTCCTGTTAAATCTGTCAATTCTTGTGGAATGAATTTATAGCCCTCTTCTACCCTTCCAGCCAAAGGTCATTCCAAATGCTATATGTGGAATTTGTCTGAAGGGTAAGGAGTCCAACAAGAAAGGAAAAGCTGAAGCTCTTATACATTGCTCCCAGTGTGACAACAGCGGTAAGTATTTGCATACACTAAGCAGATTCCTAAGGGAGTCTGTTTGTCAGATCTGTTTGTGGAATTACTTAGTGTACTAGGCTTGCGTGCCAGCAGTTCAGCTGCCTTTTCTGTCCTTCGTTAAGACTCCATCTCTAGTTAACATGTGCACCAGCACATTGGGTGTGCTATGGGATCTCACCAGGTGAGCCAAGATTCACCTTCTGTAAAAGCAAACATTCTAACTAATTTTAAATTTCATTTCAGACATAGAAGTAATAATACTGGTTTTAATCTAGGCCACCCTTCTTGCCTTGATATGACCCCGGAGCTTGTTGCTATGATTAAGACTTACCCTTGGCAATGTATGGAGTGTAAAACATGCATTATATGCGGGCAGCCTCACCATGAAGAGGAAATGATGTTCTGTGATGTATGTGACCGTGGTTACCACACTTTCTGTGTGGGACTTGATGCCATCCCTTCAGGTAATAAGAGTTAATTGTTCCCACCTTCTTGGAGTTCTGAGCTTTCTCTGTCAGACTTAATATACACTTCGCTTTTGAAAGAATAATTCAAAACAAGCGTAAGGGTAGAATTAATAGGACACAATTTTTTTGTAATAAGCTTTATTTCAGTATATTTGGTTATGCACAGTTTAACCTGGCCATTCCTGTATAGGAAATAGAATTGGCTTTTACAACAGAATCCAAACAGACTCACTCAGAACTAGGGTTTTTTCCCCCCAAATCCACAGAATACTAATTACCTCTCTTCATAAAAGAAACCTGTAAAAAGGCTGTATTGCTGCATATTGCTGGAGTATAGCTTTCACATTAACAAAGTGTTTGTGCTATCACATCAGTTTCTAAATTAAAAAGTACACTCAATTTAGTATTTGTAAACACCTTTCTAAACCCATTCCTTCCTTTTTTTCTTAAACGTCAAAGCTGGAATGCAGTACCTAGATGTCAGGCAGCCTGTACCTTTAAATTACTTGGTCATTTGTTATGAGCTGGCCAGCTCAAAGCAGTGTAAAGAAAATAACTGGTGGTACTGTTGGTTTTTTGTGTAATACTAAATCCATGTAAGTAAATTCACAAGTGCACAGTGGCTGTGAGTTGTGCATTAACAGAATCTCCTGTAAGCACAGTGCTCCAAATATGTGGTACATTCCCATTTTGGGAAGCACTGGCAGTAGGTGTCACCTTAGTGCAGGTTCTATGGCCCATTTCAGGCTGACCTAAGGACAGACCTGCTAGACAATGAAATTACCAAAGCAGCCTTTATGATTCCAGCTGCTGTAATACAATTAGTTAAATGCTTCTGCTCTTTGTTCAACCCTTTTTTTTGACAGTCAGTAGTTTTCAGTACAAGGTCTAGTGATGAAGCCCTGCCAGCAGTTGTCTGTGCTGCCTGGCTGCCCTCCAATAACATGCACTGGTTTGAGGAACAGGGCCCCGTACCTGCAGCAGGAAAGCAACGTTCCCTGGCTGCTGTTTGTTCACCTTGGGCCATGGTCATTCATGTCAAAACAGAATTTGCAAGCCCAAGCACCGTTTCTCATGTTTTTTCCTAATGATCCATCTCCTTAGCAGTGCTGGTGCTTCCTGAGGTCCACAGATAGGTGTAGCCAGCTGTTACATATCAGGAACCCACAAGGGAGGGCACACTGCACACACTGCTTTGGGCACCTTCTCCAAAGGTGTTTAGATTTCAGCAAAGCACTGGCTGTTTATGTTGAAGGAAGTACTGCAAACAGATGAGCACCGATTAAGAGTGGTGAAAGGTGCACAACTAGGCGGGTGAGTAACAAGATTTCCCAATAATTGATAACTTTCTTTTCTCAGGTCGCTGGATTTGTGATTGTTGTCAGAAAGACTCTCCCGTACCAAGAAGAGGAGGAAGAAGGGGGAAAACCAGCAAGGAGGGCTAAACCCCCCCAGAACTTGCTGTCCAAAACTGCACAAACTGAAGTGATACTTTGGTGCTATTTAACCAACCACTCTAAGAGGAACAATACCACTTCTTTTTAGGTTTTTTTTTTTCCCCTTTTTACCAAATAAACTCTTAATTTTGTCTATATAATGACTTTTTTTTGAGATACAAATCACTAACCCTATCCTGTCGGATGTCTGCACAGGGCCAGACAAACCAAATTCCCACTCAAAAGAAGGCTTTTGGTAATGAAATTTAAATTGTACATGCACCATTTGCATAAAGTTATAGTAATGTACTTGTTTATCTCAGTGCACTCATCAGTAAGTTCTGTGAAAAGAAAATCACAGAGCAACTGCAGTACCCACTATTTGCATAGCAACTGGTTATTCTGAAAGATTCAACCAAGGCAAAAACTATTCCCAGCAAAACTGATTTTCAACAGAGTAGTCACAGCCTGACCTTACACCCCACTGCACACTCAGCAGAAGTTTTCTTTGCAAGCTCATGACTTATTCATAAAGATGTTCTACTAAAAAAAGAAAACCAAACAATCAATCACAACAAGCTATCTGGGGAGGTGTAAGAAAACACCTCCCAAGTTCAAGATACCTTCTAGTGCATTGCTTTTAAGAAGGAACAAAACCGCCCTACTGACAAGTACCAACAGCTGACAGCTCACAGTGACAGCAGAGAAGTGACACGCACTCAGTTTGGGTGGTGATTTTGCAGAGGTGATGAGTGACCAGACAGATCTCTGCTTGGCATGATGTAGAGCACAAGCAGGCAAAATATAGATCATCTATCCTCCCTAGACAATTGAGAGGTTTTTCCTTCCTTCGCCCTCTGCTCCTCAGCTTCAATACATTCAAGCCTCACTGCTAATTATACTGGAGATCCTTGCTCAGAAAAGTAGATTTTATTTTTAACCATGTGCTAGATTGAGATTGGCCCTGAAGTGCAGCACTTAATTTCACTTTTCTTTATAAAAAACAATAGAAAATACTGAACCAGAGTTGATTTTCCTAAGCACCTGTTTAAAGTTAATTTACCGAGATCCCAACTGTACATTCATTTTTAAGCCCTGATCTCTGAAGAACACTGCAAATACTGTGCTTGCTGCTCATTTTACGTATAGGGGAGGATTTACAGTATAAAATTAAATATGGCTTTTTCCCCCCCTTCCTTTATGGTTTAGGAAAAGTAACCTGAATACCTCTTCAGGAACCATAACAAAGTGTACTAAGTATCACAGCAAGCCGTTCGTGTTCAGTTTCACAGGCTGAAATGCGACTTAGCCCAGTGTGTGTCAACTTAAAAAAGAATTTCAAGTATTAATTTCAAGATTCCAATCAGTATAGTCCAGAAAACAGACTCCTCATCCTGAGACTCATCTTCTGTAGACTGCGAGTATTTCTGGTTGGCCTCCATCTCCTCAGGGTTGTAAGAAGCCTCACCAAATGGGTACTGTACAACTGTCCGATCATAATACACCTTCATTTCAAACTCACTCTCCAAGTGAGAGGGGTGGCCATAAATCCCTATTCCCACTGGGCGGCGGAAGTGTGCCGGTACGTGGACAACATCCTGGCCACAGGTTACAGACTGTAACTCGTACTCATCAAAGCTGGGGTGAAGTGTCATGTCAGATACGTACAAGTCTGCATCACCTTTTAAACTCCGCATCTGAAGTACGATCTTTCCCTCGTGATTTAGTCTCAAATAGCTGTAGTTGCCTGCTCCAATCTGACCTTGAACAACATGGAGAAGGACCCATTCTTCAGGTACATCTTCCTCCTCAAAGCCATTTACCGCAATGAGTACTTGGGCTGCTACAGAAATGATCAGGATTCTTTTCCAGCATGCTGCCATGATCTGGAGCTATAGTCAGACTCTTCCTTTCTCCCGTTCTTGTCTCCTCCTTCTGAATACAAAACATAGTTCAGATTTCAGTACATACCCTTCTTGGAAGGAATCAAATTTAACTTGGTAATTTTTATAAGTTCTCCCTAGTCCACACACAGTTAAGCAACTTTAATTATGCTCATTAACTTTTCTGGTTTTAATAGTAATAAAACTTCATTGCTAAGATTCAGAGCTCTGTCAAATTAAAGTGGCCTGAATTTCTTAATGAAATAAACAGGAATTAATTAGCAGGTGGTTTATCATCCAGGACTGACACAGAGCCACCAGTTTTACTCTACCTGCACAGCTGCTAAATTTGACCGAGATGAAACCCAATAATGATTTTAGCCTCAGTTTTAAAATATCCAAGCAGTTAAAAAGAATGCTGTTGTATGCTTGAAGAAGTTCAATGTTGCATCAGGTGTTTAGGGGATCCTATTTGTTCCCCCATGCACTCATTTTAACTCCAAGGGCAGTAAAGGTGCAAGCCTGGGCGCACACAAGAAGCAGTACGCACTCTGACTTGCGCTGGGAATAGAATTAGAAACAAAACCAAATTATCTAGTGAATTAACACATTCAGACATGTTTCTACTGTGTGACTGTCTCTAGGGCTAAACGTGGCATATTACCAGTGAAAAAAGGAACTTCCTAGAGATGCTGTACAAACTTAATGCAACTGTTCAAAGACACAACTTGTGAACCCTGCTGACAGCTTCCCAAGTACACAGCTGACTGAGTACTTGATTCTGACATGGGGTCACACTCAAGTACAACAGCCACACGTAGACATACACACTTCCAGGTTTAAGAGGAAGCTTCTTATCCTTTCATTCCTTCCATTAGGACACTACAGTTACCTCAAACATGAAAGCTACAAGCTGTTTTGTACCCTGCTGGCATCGAAACAAACTGCAATGCTTCCACTGCGATGTCACTTAAATCTTAACAGGTTTTACAGCTAAATGCATCAAGGGAAAAAGAGTATTTCTTTAGCTCTGGATTTGCTGCCCCGGAGGCCTCTATACAAGGCCACAGTTGAGCACAGACGGCATAAAAGAAGCAGTTCTCACAGCATTCGCAGAACCTGCCCGGCCGACACAATACCCTCAACAGCGACATTAAAAACCATTCTTCTGCCTCCGCATATCGGGAGACAGACCCTCAGCCACTTTTAAACCGAAGTGGCGATGAGATACCCGAGCAGGGAGCCGCACGGCTCCACTCCTGAGCAGCGAACGATGAAGTTACCGAAGGACACCCGGCCCCGTTCCCAAATACAACAGCACCCGCGATGGGCCGCGGTTTGGAGAGCTGCCCGCCCCGCTGACCCTCCGCCGACCGACAGTTGGGGCAAGGCTCACCTCTGACCAGCCGAGGGGCTCCGGCACGGCGAGGCCGCGGCGAGGGACAGCAGCGGGCTCCGCGGACGTGCGGCAGCGCAGCGCGGCCGGGGCGCCGCGGAAGAGCCCCTCCCCGGGGCGGGCTGGCGCGGAGGCCGCCCCCGAAGAGCCGACCGGCTCCTGCACGCCCCGGAGCCGAGCCCGGCCCCGCAGGCGCGGCTACCAGCGGAGGAGGCTGGTTGGAGGGTGGGGAGCCTCCGCACCACCCCCCTCACAGGCCAGCGCGGCGCCACTCACCGCCGGTACCGCCAAGCAATCCAGCCCGCCCTCCGCTCCAAACGGGGCGGGGAGCAGTAGGAGAGTTCCCACCTCTCCCAGCTATCGCGAGAGCGGACGGCGGGGGTGGGGCCGTCGCCTCGGCAACGCGGGGTACCCGCCACGCACAGGCGGCCGCACAGAGGCCACGGGTCGTAGGGCGGTGCGTTCGGCGGGCCGGCGGAGGGATGCGGCTGCGCCCCCTCGGCCCGGAGGTGTGCTGGAGTGCGGCGGTAGGAAGGGTTTGCAGGGGGGTCTGGGCAGGCTGGGTCGGTGGGCTGAGTCAGGGCTAGATCGTCCCCCTGTACTTGGCACTGGTGAGGCTGCACCTCAAATACTGTGTTCACCCTCACCACGAGACAGACACTGAGTCGGTGGAGCAGGTCCAGAGAAGAGCAACGAAGCTGGTGAAGGGCCTGGTGCACACGTCTTATGAGGAACGGCTGAGGGACTGGGGAGAACTGAAGAAGAGAGGGTTCGGAGGGGACCTTACTATTCTCTAGAACTACCTGAAATGAGGATGGAGTGAGGATATGGCTGGGCTCTTTATCTGAGTAACCGATGATAGAACAACTTTAAATAATGCGATTTATCAGCTTTAATATTTCAATGTGTACTAAGCAGTTCATAAGCCTGTTTGAAAGATTTAAATTAATAAAACTCAGATTTAACAGAATTCACATTTGGCAGGTTTATGCAACCTGTTAGTTTGAGGTATGATTTGACAGAATGTGTTGCATGATGTTTATGACATTAGAGAGCTTTGAAGAATATTGAGACCATTAGAAACATGCTGTTTGACACAAAAGTATGCTATGATAACAAACAGCTGTTTGGCTAAAATGCCCCTTTATTCACATGTCCGACAGTTCAATCTGAAATGGATGGATAGCCGACCTGAGGGAACATGCCAGAGCCAAGATCTTTGAGCAAGGTGTTGCAGAGAAAAGGGATGTGGCAGGAAGTGTGCTTCATGGATGTGTGATATAAATTTCTCACTGCACGCTCACACTGTCACTAGTATTTGCATGCGGCTGTCACCTTGTGCCAACAGGGCAGAAATCTGCTTCTTGTCACTCTTGGATGAGTGCTCTCTCAGCCACTGAGAAGCAACTGCATCTATTGGAAAGGCAAAAATTGATGATGGTTTGCACCTGTCTGAATCGGTCTCCATGAGATTGATGCTGCTGCCTGGGGGTTCAGCTGCAGGAAAGGAGCTGGTGTCCTAACTCCTGTTTGATCAGTCAAGAAATCAGACCAAGGTCTCAAATACTTTTTTGGGCCTTACTAGTTCCCTAGTTGTTATCGACAGGGGGGTGTTAAAAGTATTGTAGCTACAATACTTTCAACGTGAAAATAAACCATAGTGAAAAGAACTGGGGAGAAACATGCTAAACTGCCTAGAAACAGTTATGGACAGACACACCATGTTTCAGAACAAGTTCCTTACTCCTAGGGGTTCTTTGCCTGTCTGAACAACACCTTTTGTTCTCTACCAGCATTTTATCTTTCTATACTGATGCCTAAACTGTCATGACACATTCATGACTGTATCAGCCATGGAAACTGTCATCAGCAAATTACAGTAATTTTTTCGCTAGTATTCTTATCCATGAGTCACAGTTCAGAAAAGAAATCCTGTCCTGTGCAGTGCACTGCGTTAGTGCTGTGTTGCTGATGCTCAGTACAGTGGTTTTATCCAAATTCACAAGGATACATCAAAGAGAATTTGGACAGGTACTTTCTCTGGGCAAAACTAATAAAAGGAGATTGTGTTGTCAATGATAATATATGCTAGGTGGTCATACAGTGCAGAAATGCTCGTACTGTTAATTACAGGTAGTTACAAGAAAGACATTCCTGCAGAAAGTATCTGAAATGCAGTTGAGGTGGATGCTGAGTCTACAGACTGACCTGCACCAAAATGGTTGAAGATGGTGGATCAAAATCTTGATCATAGAATCATAACGTGAGATGAAAAGGACCTTCAGACTTCTCCAACTTCCTGTTCAGAACAGGTCTAGTTAAATCAGGTTGCTCAAGGCCATGTCCATGTGACTCTTGGACAACTCCTGGCATAGAAATCCATAACCTTTCTTTAGAAACTTGTTTGAATACTCAACCACCCTCACGGTATTTAAAATAAATAAGTAAATAAAAGTTCCTGACATCTAATTGGATTTTCCCAGGTTCCAGCTTGTCTTACCACTGAGTGCCTCTGAAAAGAGTCTAGCTCCAACTTCCCTGCATCCTCCCATTAGGTAGCAACCAGTAAGAGCTCTTCTCCAGGCTGAAGGATGCACCTGGCTGCCTCTGCTGCAAGGGTGTAGAGGTGGCTCATATTCAGCTTGTCCAGCAGGATCTTTGGATCATTTTCTGTGGAGCTGCTTCCCAGACAGCCAGCCTCCAGCCTGCCCTCTTGCATGGTCTACCTTGTGCCAAACGCAGGACTCTGCACTTACTGTTGTTGGACTCCATGAGATTCTTGTTAGTAATTTCTCCTGCCTGATGAGTCCCTCTGGCTGGCAGCCCTGCCCACCACCTTGGTGACTGCTTCCCATCACCCACAGACTTGGTGAGAGCAAGAGGTTTGTTTTTCTTCTCAGTGATGCTGCTCCACACACGGTCATGAGCTGGTCCATGCTGTGCCCGCTGCATCAAAGAACCACGGAATGGTTTGGGTTGGAAGGGACTTTAAAGCTAATCCAGTTCCAACCCCTCTGCTGTGGGCAGGGACACCTTCCACTAGACCGGGTTGCTCCAAGCCCCATCCAACCTGGTCTTGAGCACTTCCAGGGATGGGGCAGCCACAGCTTCTCTGGGCAACCTGTGCCAGGTCCTCACCACCCTCACAGGGAAGAATTTCTTCCTCATGTCTAATCTAAATCTACCTTCTGTCAGTTTAAAGCCATTCCCCCTTGTCCTATCCCTACATGTCCTTGTAAAAAGGACAGCTGGCCCAGGCAAGCGGACTTTGCCCGGTGCCGCGGATAGGCTAGAAGTCCCCGAGCGAGGCGGCCGCCTGGCCTCACCGCGGTGTGCGGGCGAGGGCGGTTTTGTCCCGCTCGGCGATCCGTCGGCGGCGCCGCTGCCCTGGTAACGGGCCGGCTGCTGAGCGGCGGGGCCGGTGAGGCGGAGCCCGTGTTGTGCTGTCGGCGGGGCGCCGAGCCAGGAGGGCCCCTCCGTCTCCCCGTGTAAGGGTGCCGCTACCAGGGGATCAGGACGCAGCCGGTGAGGCAAATCCGGGCTCGTGTGGTGCCCCGCCGTAGGATGGAAAGCGACTGGGACGGATGTGCTTCTGGAGGAAGCTGCGATTCTGACGTTGTCTGCGAAAAACAGTTGTTTAGGGCCGAACTGTCAGAGTCCCTCGTTCAGCTGGCGTGTAGTCACCATCACTGCGCTTTCCCTTTGAATCAAAATGAGTTATGCATCTGGAATACAGCGACTGCTCAGGTAAACCCAGAACACACCCCTCCACAGGCTGCTATTTCAGAAGGCGGCTGTTTATACCTCTGAAGGAAGGTATAAACAAAATATCTGAGGGCAGTGTAGGAGTGAGGGTTTGAGTCTAGTGTTGTAAAGAGACTAGCTTTTGTTATAAAGCTTTGTTCCCATAATGAGGATAATGTAAACTGTGGTGGCTGGCAGCTAAACCACCAGCCAGTCTTGGGCTCAATCCTTCCCAGCAGGCTTGGAGGGAAAATCAGATAGGCAAAAGTGAGAAGTTGCGGGCCCCCATGATAAACTAAAGAAGATAGTTTAACGAGTGAAAGAAAGGGGAAAAAAGTGATACAAAGGCAGTCACTCACCAACTCCTACAAGCAGACCAATCCCCATACAAGTTTCAAGCAATGGCCACCCCCCTCCTGTTCCCAACACCTTCTTTATCCAATACCCCAGTTTTACTGCTGAGCACATCCTATCATAAGGATTATACCTTTGCTAGCTTGTGTCAGCTGTTAAAGCTGTGTTCTCTCCCACTCTCCTATTTGCTGGGGCAGTTTGGGGCTGGGACAGAGTGGGAAAAGAGAAAGCCTTCATGAAGTCTTCATGCTGTGCAATGGTCAAAACACTGTTTCAGGTTATCAGTGGGTTTCATCACAAAATCCAAAGCACTGCACCATGCAAGCTGCTATGAAGAAAGTGAACCCCATCCCAGCCAAACCCTGTACACTGCAGCTGATTAAGTGGTTTTGAAACAATAAAGAAAAATAGTTGTTGTCTTATTAATTGCAAATGATCCATTTGTAATTTTGTATTGGTCATAACCTTTGTTTGAGGTGACTCATTTAACTCTTCTTTATCTGCATTTGTTAGCCATTACTTTTGTCAGGACATCATTACTCAATTTCTGCATTGTCATTTGGAAGTAAAGTCAACCCAGTTCATGTCTGCTCTGCATCTCGAGAACGTGTGATAGTGTGGAATCTTGATGAATGCACACAGAAGGTGCAAGAAGGTAGAGTGCTGCTTATATAATCTATACATGTTGTATATATAAAAAGAAGTGCAACATCAATAACTCACCACCGCCTACAAACAGGCTAAGGCCCAGCCAGTCTCTGAGCAACGGCCACGTTATAAGATGACCCCCCAATACCACCCTTTCTTCCAGTACTACTTGTATAAAGAGATGGTTATTTCTGAGGAGCATGTGTTAGCTACTCAGATTCAGCAGCCCCAGCACCAATAAAGAGTGCTTACTTCTCTGCTGCTCCTCTCCGGCAGTGCCAAGCTCCATCAGGGCAACGGCCCAGCTAGCCGCTTCACTGTGCCTTCCGGAACGGCCGGGGTCACCCCTCGCGGCCCCTGGGCTGTGCAGCCCTGCGGTGGACGCCGTGCACGGCCGAGGCGGCCCCGGGAGCTGGCCGACGTGCTGGGCGGGAGTAGGCGATCGCTGGAGACAGACGGGGAAACGGGAGGGGGAATTCTGCCAGTGTGGGAAAACACGGACAGGAAAAAAATTAATCACAGTAGCACTGAGTAACTGAACATAAAATGCCAGAATAACAGAATGCTGCCCGTTCTGGAATATCTGTAGAGCTAGTGTTTTACATCCTGCTTTACCTCTCCTTCTGCCTCTGTCTGGAACACTGGTGTGTGTGTATGTGTGTGAACAATGCAAGGATCTGGGATCAGAAGCATGCGTGAAAGAGAGTTGTGATGGCATTAAACAAAGAAAGCAGAAGTTCTAGTGTCCTGGCTACTGTCTTGGTTTGAAGCCTCAGCCAATGGAGTTAGATTCTAAGGATCAGTTCTAACCCCTCTTCAAGCTTAAATTGTTTGGAAAGTTGGGAAATGCTGGAAAACAAAGAGTCATGTAGTTTTAGCACAAAGACTTTTGAAAGTGAGATTCTTGGCTTCTTTTTTCTATCTACAGGCTTTTCAGCAAATGCTGCATAGCCTTTCTTTCCCCAGACTGTGGTCTACACAATCTTGGCATGTTTTCTCTGACCATATTCTTAACTGTATCAAGGTGTTTGATCCATCTCTCCATCCTGCTAGATCTTAACTTATTAATCAGCTGTAGAAGCACTCCATAGCATCCAGAATGAAACCTATAAAAGGACAGCTATAGTTGTTGTGCCTGTATCCTAGTTAATTTGTTGCCTGTGAAATCCTGAAATTTAATGAGATGTCCAAAACCTTCTCACACTTAAAGTTAGCATCCTAAAACTGGGAACTGCAGAAACCAGGCTGCTTGAAGCAGTGAGATTATCAGAATGAAACTGCGAAGAGAGGGATGAAACATGAGCCTGTTCTCTAAGCTAGTCTTGCCATCTGAGTCTGTAATGATATTTAGTGGTGTGCTTCCTCTTTCAGTGCACAGAAGAATTAAAACCAGGAAAAGCGAAGTCCCCCTTGCTTGATAGCTGAATGTCTGGGGTATTGTACTGGAAGAAGTATTTTTCAAATGCCTGTTTTCCTGGGCTTCAGTCATTTTATATGATGACACCAGTCAGGATTTCTTGCCTTTAAAATGAGCATGGTACTATTGAGTTCCTTGGGCATATAACCCTACTCCAAAAGTCCTGTCCCTGGCAGTCTTCCATGGAAGTATGATTTGATAGGCACACTTTTTATTAGTGTTTCAAAGAGTACCACATCATGTCCAGGCAACAAGGCAAATGGAGAAATCTTACTGGTACATAGTACTGTGCTTTGCTTTCCAATAGCCTGGTACAATAATGCTGTGGGTTGTTTGGTACAGCTTCCTGACAGACTCTGAGATAGCACTGTTGTTAGGCAAGAGTTTCTAAGAGTCTCACTGCAGCAGAGTTTTACATTTCAGTGAGTCTTCCTAACAATGAAATTGCTGCAGGGTTAACACCTCGAGGAGTTGTTATTGGAACTCTTCTGGGAGCAGTACTTCATGTAAGATTTAGTCTGGATGATCAACAAGTGGCAGTATGTGCTGGAAATCAGATCTACATGTTAAGTGCAAAGGTGAGATGCCATTCTTTGTAGATACGGTGCTGGTATTTTTTTTAATTTACTTTCAAATAAAATCATTATACAGAAATGTTAGCATAATTAAGCAAAAGCATTAATTTTTCTCATATAAATGACAATAAGTATGAACTAATGCTTCATAATGCATCATACACCAGATAGAAGACTAGATTGAAAAATTGAATAGGTGTTACAGTAACTTACAAGAAAAAAACATTCTGAGGAGATCTGAAAAGTTACACCTATATCATTCATTCTGAAGAAGAAGATGTAAATGTGTGGTTTTCCAGTAGGATAATATACGGGTCTGCAGTTTCAATAAGAAAAATCTTACTGATATAATATTTTGTATCCAAATCTCACAATTTTAGCAACTGTTATTAATTATTAAAACATTTAACTAATTCTAATTTTTAGTTTGAAATATAATCTGTTTTTATTTTGACTCATCACAGAAGGAAGGTATACTAGCTGAGTTGGATGGCCACCTGGCTCCAGTGACTGCTGCTGAGTTTTGTACTTGGGAGAAAAGTATGCTTGTATCAGTGTCAGAAGACAGAACCTTTAAGGTAGGAAAGTTGTAGAGCTGCACTTTAAAAGAGCAGGGACTGTCTGGCTGTGACTTTGTCAATCCCAGCTGTGATAACTATAATAATGTAGTGAAAGTATTTGTGGAGAGGAAGGCTCATAGAAGTAACAATACAAGAAGAAAAATTTGGTTTTATTTAGCTTTCTTAATTGACTATTAAGCACAAAATTCATCACTTTGTCTTGTTAATGATGAAGGCTGACTTATATGTGTTTCTATAGACCATAATAACTACTGTTATTATGACCTCTTATTCCTGAGCTCAGTATGAAAACTATGAAATTATGCAAGGTCCCTGTGTGAAATTTAGAACCAGTTCAAGTATGTATTTTCATTAATTTAGATTAAGTCACTAAGAGATCAACCTAAGCAAAGATGATAAGTATTTTAAGTACTTTGTGTATCCATGCCAGGCGAGTTTCACCTTTTTCTCTATAGATACTTATCAATTAAGCAAATCTCTTTGTAGTTATTAAAAAAATGCTGAAAGAAACCCCTAACATGTTGCATCACTTTTAGTGGCTGCATTTTTCCGTTTTCACCACATGATGGCCTTTGAAGTTTGTTTTCCTTAAGGATCTAAGTAGTTGACTGTATTTTTTTTCCTAAAGGTGTGGGACTATGCTACCGGCCAGTTAATACATCAGTCAGGAGTATTAACAGGTAAGCTTTATTTTTATATATGCTTTTTCATAGCAAAAAATTGTTTTCCCTAAACAATAACACACAATTATTGTAGAAGTATTTAGCTGATTTAGTGAAAATAATTCTAGTAGATTAGGTAGTAGTAAACATATCCTTTAAAGCCAGTAGTAAATATGTTTTCCTTTAATGTGTACTTCTGGGTAGATTTAGTATACTTTTATAAACAGCCCTTTTTGTACAGGGTGTGCATGTAGCTGTTGCCATTTTACTGAGATAAGCAAATGAAGCTGTCTATATGTAGGTACAGTTCCACTCTCTGAGTACTATTTGATTGTTTTCTTTCAGCTTTATATATGACATAGAAAGAAATACTATGCCATATGTAGATTTATTAGCAGTGCCTGCAGCTGATGGCATATGTTGACTTTAAAGGTGAAAGCTACTTTTATGGCAAGATAAGAGAAGAGGAGGAGGAGGACAACAAGCATTGTTTCCAGTGCAGCAGGGCTTCCTCCTCCAATAGTACTTTCCACATAAGAAACATGTAGGTTTCAATGGGACTTGCTCCAACTCACCTTTGATTGCGCCTGACTGTGGTGCTGCTAGTGGTTATTGGAGCACACTCTGGGGTATGAGCTGTAAGGAGACTGGTTGTTAAGCTTTTTGCATATGTATTATTGAACTGTCTCATGTAAATTAAAAGCTAATACCACATGGTAGGAAAGGAGAAGAAGAAGGGTTGATTCTATCCTGGTTGCCTGTGGCAGTTGCTTCCCTTGAAAACCTGCCCCAACTGCAATCAGGGTTTGCAGGTGGAGGCCATGAGAGTAACAGCAGGGGAATGAAAACTGCCACATGGGAAAACTGCCACTGAAAACCATACCACAGTAGCGTGGGTGAAAGGCTGCAGGAAATCACTACCATGGCAGCGTCAGCAGAAAGCAGACTGTAGACCTGTGAATGGAAAGCCCTCAGCCAGACAAAGTATAGTGCAACCATGGGAATTACAGTAAGAGGTTTTTTTCCACTCATTTTTATAAACAGGAGGATTGAATTTGAGGTGCATATCTGATTTGTGTCTACTCTGGAAATAATTCTATCTTTGTTTTGAACCAGCATCTCCTTTGCTAAGTCTGCTGGTTGATGAAGAAAATAAACAGATTATCACTGGATGTTCTGAGGGACAGGTGAGAATTACCCAGAAAAGTCTCTACAATTAACAATAGTCTTCTATTGTTAATGTATCTGTCTATAAAAAAGCTTCATAATCTGTATATTTGTTTTGAATTGTTATGACAGTTACTTTTTTAGGTATAATTCAATGCTTTGAGCAAAATCATATATGGTATGTAAGACTTCTACTACAAAATGGAAACTTTCTTCTGAAAACCAGGGAAGTGTTTAAGAGCACAATCTGTTTCAAAATAAAAAAGGTGAAAAATAGGATTCTTCTAGCTAAGGAATGAAACACATGACAATAAATGGAAGAGACTATGATTTCAGCATGTTGAAATTCTAATAAAAATGTGATAAACATGAATATGCATTTTATCTGCTCTTTAATGTTAAGAACGTAGTTGGATAAGATTTTCCAGTTGCTTTCCTTCAGTGTTATCATTCAGTGCATTGTGAAGAAAGTTAAAGGTTCAACTATAGTGCTGCCTAAAATCAGAATGGTATAAATGAGATATTGTACGTTATTCAGTGAACAATTACATGCAGGTTACTTGTTATTTTTATGTGGAAAATAGCCTATGAGGCTTTTTTTTCCAAGGACATAAATATGGGAATTAGATGTGCAGTTCAAATTTATAATGACTGCTTCTACTAATATTGAATATATTCTTTAATAATCTTAAAAATGCATATAATTGATTTTTTTGTCTAAGGTGAGATTACAGATAGAAGAAATTCAACAGTTACATGAATAGTTTTATCGAATCATAGAATCATAGAATAGTTAGGGTTGGAAAGGACCTTAAAATCATCTAGTTCCAACTGCCCTAACATAAGCAGGGACATCCCACATTAAACCATGCCACCTAAGGCTTCATCCAACCTGGCCTTCAACACTGCCAGAGATGGAGCATTCACAACTTCCTTAGGCAACCCATTCCAGTGCCTTCACCACCCTAACAGGAAAGAATTTCTTCCTTATAACCAATCTAAACTTCCCCTGTTTAAGTTTGAACCCATTACCCCTTGTCCTGTCACTACAGTCCCTAACGAAGAGTCCCTCCCCAGCATCCCTATAGTCCCCCTTCACATACTGGAAGGCTGCTATGAGGTCTCCACGCAGCTTTCTCTTCTCCAGGCTGAACAGCCCCAACTTTCTCAGCCTGTCCTCATACAGGAGGTGCTCCAGTCCCTTGATCATCCTCGTGGCCCTCCTCTGGACTTGTTCCAACAGCTCCATGTCCTTCTTACATTGTTCTGGTGTCCTCACCAGAACTGCACACAATACTCCAAGTGAGGTCTCCTGAGAGCAGAGTAGAGGGGCAGGATCACCTCCTTCGACCTGCTGGTCACGCTCCTTTTGATGCAGTCCAGGGTACGGTTGGCTTTCTGGGCTGCAAGCGCACACTGAAGTCGGCTCATGTTCATTTTCTTATCAACCAACACCCCCAAGTCCTTCTCGGCAGGGCTGCTCTGAATCTCTTCTCTGCCCAACCTGTAGCTGTGCCTGGGATTGCTCCAACCCAGGTGTAGGACCTTGCACTTGACATGGTTAAACTTCATGAGGTTGGCATCAGCCCACCTCACAAGCTTGTCAAGGTTTCTCTGGATTGCAGACCTTTAGTTTGTATTTATGTAAGCTTTATGTTTACTGTCAAAAAGTTATTGCAATTGTTTTTTCTTTTCCTTGCAGCTTTGGATCTTCAGTTTAATCAGTGATCATAATTACCGTTGTGTAACACATATCAATTTAAAGAAAAAGCAAGAGAAATTCTATACTGAAGTGTTGAAATCTGGAAAAGAAATAGGTAGCACATTGCTTTTAGAATGCTCTTTATGGTCTAGTCTAGTTGTTATTGCTTTTTATACAACGAGAATTTTTTGTAAGTGATAGTTATGAGTCTCAGACTGGCATGGAATTCTTAATGAAGCTGATGTTAAGTGGGGTATTGATGCATCTGGAAAGAATTATGTGACATATCTGGGAAGAATTAAGCTTGTATGCGTGTAATAAAATCTTGGGTAATGCATCTGCTTATAAAACATTGCAGGATGTGAGCTATTAAGTATTTAGTTTTTATTGAATTCATTGCCCAAGACTTTAGTGAGAACAAAATGGGTGCCTAAAAATTAATCTGTTTTCTAAGTGGGATAGTATTTCTCAGCTACATTTGATACTTCTAGGAATCTTTCTTTTTTTTTTTTCTTTTTCCTTTTTTTTTTTTTTTTTTTTTTTAATGTTTCTGTCATCTCTACCCCCTGTTATTGCAGCCTTGTTCATTCCACCTGGCTCAACATATCCATTCTTTACAGAGGATTTTTCATATTTCTCTTTTTCTCATTATTTTCTGTATAAAAGTAAAACTNAAATCCATACTAATGCCTCCATGATATGATACTTCTCTGGCTGTGGTATTTCCAGTGGTATAATGCAGAGTACTTATAAAAGACTGCACTTGGTCACCTCAGCAAGGTGATTTCATGTTCCCAGATGAGGTATTCAGACTACCTGCACCCCACATGAAGTGAGAGAGGTCCTCCCAAAGGCAAGCAAGAGGAAGCTTTCTTTAGGGAAAGGGAGATATGGTTTCCCTTGCTTGCTCTTTTTCTGGCTTCAATGACTGTTGTGTTCTTAGATGCCAAGTGGTCCAGCTTCAACAATTCTAAGGTCCTAATGTAATGAGAAAGACTGCTACATTTCTTGTAATTATTTAAAAATACATGGATGTCACTTGCATGTTCAGCTGTTTGAAAGAGAGTGATATAGTGGCTTTGCCTAATGATGAATTCAGTGCTAGTCGTTCCTAGGTTTTAACTGCATATGCATAATAGATGGAGACTTCTTGGGGGGGGTGAGACTAGTGGTGACTTTCCATGTTGGTTTTGGATTATAACTTTAGGGTCAGGGGAATTTTCAGGCTAAGTGGAAAGTTGCACAGCATATTTAAGGGTTGTTGGAATATGGCTTTCAGAGTCACTTTTTGAGATAGACACATCTGAATTCTGCCAACTCCTTTTCGGTACATAAACAGGCTCTTTAGATTTTTATCTCTAGGTATTTAAAAGAAGACTGTACTAAAAAAAGCATAATAATGAGGAAAGATATTTCAAGAGGGCTGTCTTAGGCTATATCTATCTGTTGAAATAGAAATTTCTGGAGTGTGGAGTTAGTTCATGCTACCTTATTACTTTGTAACTTTATTTATAGTAATTTATTTTTCTATTTATAGTGCTACATTTATTTATAGTACTTTATTCCTTCAAATTCTCTGTTAAATCCTAACTCTTTCCCTTAGTCGATTGTTTTTTGATAGCTAATGTTGATTGTATGTCTTAGGTGAAGGGCAAAATACTTCCAAGCTTGGCAGAACAAAACCCCTGAGACCAGAAGGATCAGTGGAAACATTGTTACCTATCCTCTTAATTGAACGCTGTGACTTTTTAATGTGTTTCCATAATGAAGAAAACATGTAAGTCCCTTAAAATACCACCAAATACTTGAGTGGAATCTATTCCTAGGATTTCCCATTGGTTCTTGGATTATTTACATTGCAGCTTACTCTTTTAAACATGCAATTGGAAGAATAAAAGAATATTTTTAGTGATCTGCAAATTTTAGTGGTCTGCTTTGGGCAGATAATATACACAAAGTGATGCACAGTTAAAACTGGTTTCTTGTTTGCAAAGTAATTTTATAGAAATGGCATTGGGAATATCCGTTTTAGCATCTATTGATGCCAGTTGATCAGGGAAATATCAATTAAAAAATAATGAAGAAGCCCATTAGAATTAAAAAGCCAAATTTATTTTAGTTTGCTGTTCTGGGTTCAGCAATAGCAGTCAATTTTTCTCCTTCTTCTCTTCCTATGGAAATATGTCTGATGCAGTCACTGTGTGCCTGTGTTTGCTTTCTAAATTTAAATAACTTCTAAATTATATAACCTGTTCTAGGCAAACTTTTGTCAGACTCAGTCTCATTTCTTTTTCAATGCCTTTTTGTGGACATGATTGCCTGAAATTGGCCCCTGGTAATAGGTTAACTGAAATAATTTTCTGAGTTCAGAAAACATCAATTTCCAGTACTCACCTGGTGCTGCCTAGCATTGTACATCTAAGGGCTATTTACTCTTTCAGTTATTGCATCACAGTTGGAGGGTTTGTTCTGCTTATAAACAACCATTACCATAAAATTCTTATTATTAATCCGGTTCCATTGTCTTCTGGTTTTATGGTTTTGTTTTTAGAATTTTTTTCTGTTCACTTTCAAAATTACCATGCATTGGTTTTAGCAGGTGGCTCAGGTTCTTCCGAACAACTGAACAATCCCTGATTTACCACTTTTCCTGCCTGAAATGAAATGCAACAATGAAATATTTTTGCAATACTGATGTTCAAAAAATTATGTGTCTTCTATAGAATCTTTGACATTGGGTAATGTCATTGCAGCCTTTCATTATTGTAAAGTGGGTGTGAGATGAATGTCCTGTGTCTATCACTTGATATCATTGTTTATAATAACTTTATAGTGCCACTTTGAAATAATTCAAAGCATTCACAAATTAAATCAGTCTGTTGCTGCTGTGCATGAAAGTAGCACAAACCACAAATAAAACTATACAGAGCACATAAAAGTATCACAAACCAGAACTGAAACTCTTTCCCAGTCTGCTTTATAAAGTATCTGACTGTTTCTCTTCCCTTTTTTTATATAAGGAAAAAAAAAAAAAAAAAAAAAAAGCCACTGTGGTGAGTCTTTTCATGCCAAGTTTCAGCTTTATATTTTTCCATACCCTTGCTTCTGCTCTTGTGGTCTGACTTTAGAAATCAAACCAATAAGATTACTCACACTTATTTGGAAAATCTATTAAAATGTTGATGTCAATTTTTATTTACTGTGGCATCAAAACATTTCTGGGTTTTGAGAAGGACAGCTGTTATTTTGTAATAATCATCTTCTGCTGGATAGCATTTTTTTTCTGTGAGGGTGTTGACTGAAATTGTAAGCAGTTGGTCTACTCTGGTGTTTGTGAAGACTGGGTTTCATTACTTAACAGCAGTACTACTGCCACTAAGCACAGACCGAGACAGATGTTCCAGACTTGCCTGGTTTATGTTTTACCCCCTTAGTTTGTGCTGTTTTTTCTCTAGTACTTTAACTATGTACAAAGACACTTTAAATTTCACCATTTTTTATGTGTTTGTATTACAGGTGGTAAAAGTAAGAATATATGTGGACTTGTCTCTTTCTTTGAATTTACTCTCTGTATATAGAGTGCTTTTACAGCATCTCCCAGCTGTTACAAAGCACAGTAGTTTTTGAAAAGTATTTCCTATGCTGGTTTAGACTTGCATGAGCACTTACATAAAATCAGGGATTGTGTCCTGTTTTTAGTTTTCAAAGCTTCATCTGTTTCGATTGAAAGATTTTACGTTGAGCTACAGATTTCATAAAAATTCTGTAAATTTAAAATCCTTTTTTTGGTGTTCATTGTTGTTTTATTGGGACTAGGTAACAAGTATTAAAAAAAGCAATTGCTGTGCCTTATATGGTAAGACTTTTTTTTTTCCCTCCTTTCTTAATAGGTGTTCAGCCCTGAATACTAGCTACTTTTGGATAGGAAGCACTACTGGCTTGTTAATACTTAATTTGGCAAACTTTGAATTAGAAGCTTTTTTATCTTACAAAGGTACAATTATAAGTTATCTGACCATACCAGAATGTGATCACTTTGCTTTGTTACCTGATATAAATAGTATAACAATTTGGTTTGCAAAATAGCAGAATATAGTAGAAACTGTGGGGGGTTTTTGTGGGTTTTTTTGGTTGGTTGGTTTTGTGTGTTTTTTTTTTTTTTTCTTTTTTTTTTTTTTTCTTTTTTTTTTTTTTTCTTTTTTTTTTTTTTTCTTTTTTTTTTTTTTTCTTTTTTTTTTTTTTTCTTTTTTTTTTTTTTTCTTTTTTTTTTTTTTTCTTTTTTTTTTTTTTTCTTTTTTTTTTTTTTTCTTTTTTTTTTTTTTTGGCCTTTCTTTTTTTTTTCGTGGTTTTTTTTTTTTTTTTCCTTAAATGTTCATTCTGACTAGTTTTTGTGTTTTTCTGGCACTGCTGACTTGTCTCAGAAGTTGTGTTGACACTAGATTTTGGTACTGGCTAGCAATGAGTTTTTATTTCAATTTTGCTATTCATGAGTGTTAAACACAAGGAATGTTATTCTACTACTTTATAACGTAGAATTAAGCTAGCAGGATGTACACTGAAGATGGTGGATTATAATGGTGTCCAATTAGTATGAGTAATATTTTTTTTTCCACTCTTATTAGAGATGATAGCTTTTTCTTTTTAAATGCAAATACAGTTTTATAGCACTATGTTCTTTTTGGTAAAGATTTCAGTGACCTCAGCATTCGGTTTGTCAGATCTTGTGCCTTAACAAGGAAGTCTGTTAATGGAAAGGTAAGTATATGATAAACATCTATGTAACAAATGTTTACATTTGCATTTATTTTCAATCATTACAAGTTATGCATTTTGTTTGCAGATTGATGTACACAGTTCCTTTTTTTTTTGATGTGAATTACACAGTAGCTTCTCTGGAGAGGGTTGATTCTTCTTTATGGGATCTCCTGTTTTCAATAGCTGAGTAGATTTAAAGCTGTCATAATTTGTATACTGTCCAAAGTGATTAATAAGCAAAAGGTGTATTGTTTTTTATAATGTTTGGTGTGTACCTTGAATTTCAAGAATGCCTCTGCTTCCCATGGTCAATCTTTTTTTGGGAGGTGGGGAAAGATATAAGCACTGTTACACCTTGTTCAAACAAATATCAGGATATTCAAATCTTTTGAATCCTTCCAAAAAATCTGTGAAAACTGTTTGAGTTGTGAGAAATGTTTGTGGAAAGTCACTAAAAGTGCTTTTTAGGAAGTCAAAGGCATTCTTTTCTGATTAGTCCATTTTTGATGTTACAGTTTTCCTATAGAGCTGAGCTCAGTCTAGGCCTTTCTACATATTTAATGTACCAGTGTTTTGTTTTAAAGAAGGATTTTGTATGAAATTTGGCTCTTACCATGTTCTCAGCATGTCTCTGAATGCAATCTTCCACGTTTGCTGCTTTTCTCACAATTCTTACTGCAGAAATATGTCTATTGTGGAACACCTTGAGATTTCTGTAACTTCCAGACATAATACACATATTTAAACAACATAATCATATTTTGAAGGACTTCTTACTCTTTAATGCTCTGCAAGATTAAATTCATGGATTTTTTTGCTAATTTTCATAAGTGATAAAGTGATTTAAATTTCATTATAAATACTCCACATAATTCATACACATCCATGCAGTGTTGAAGCTTCAATTATGAATTAAATAGAGTGCTATTTGATGGTATAATTGCTGCAGGTTTTATGCTTGGTCACATCAGTGTTTGAAGATATGATTGCTGTGTTGGAAGTTAACCTTACTGCATTGGTGAGAACTCAGCAGAGGGATTTTCTCCCATGTGGAAATGAGAAGAGTCTATCAATTATTGCCAGGTACAGAATAACTAAATTTCATTTTTTTTTTTTTTTTTTTTTTTTTTTTTATTCCATTTCTTTGTATTTTCCTAAGTAATTTTTTTGTTTGTTTTTTTTTACCCAGGTATCTAAAGCAGTATTTTTCTAAATTGTTGAGGCATCTCCTCACTACTATTTAATTGCTATAGCACATCGATTTTCATTATGCATGAGTGATTTATTCATAACACAATAGCCTTCANTTGCCTAGAGAGGTTGTGTTGTCTCCCTCCTTGGAGAAATTCAAAACTCATTTGGACATGGTGCCTGGCAACTGACTCCAGGTGGCCTTGCTTGAGCAGGGCAGTTGGACAAGATGACTTCCAGATATGCCTGGCGGTTTCTGCCATTCTGTGACTTCTCCCACTCAATACAACTAAGGCATGACAGAAAAAGAAGTAAAATAAAACCTTGTCAGCAGATAGCACTGTACAAAACCGTCTGATGCACTTCATTGTCAGGAAAACAAATGCTGGGGAGGGACTTCTCATTAGGGACTGTAGTGACAGGACAAGGGGTAATGGGTTCAAACTTAAGCAGGGGAAGTTTAGATTGGATATAAAGATGAAATTCTTTACTGTTAGGGTGGTGATGCACTGGAAGCTGTGAATGCTCCATTCCTGGCGATGTTCAGGGTCAGGTTGGACAAAGCCTTGGGTGACCTGGTTTAATGAAAGGTACCCCTGCCCTGGCGGCACGGTTGGAACTAGGTGATCTTAAGGTCCTTTCCAACCCTAACTAATCTATGATTGAAGTGTGGATTTCAGTGCTTATAGTAAAATCATCAGGTAATAGTCATAGAAATAATACTTAACATGTAAATGCAATAGTCTATGAATCTACTTGGGGCTAAGGCTTGCCTGTGCTGCTGGATATCTGAGCTGATAACTGCTACACTGTCTTATCTATATTTATGATATTTCACTGGTATCACTTATATACATACACACAAGCACACAACTGAAAATAATTTTTGACACCTTTTTGTAATATGATGCTTTTGTCTATTACATTGGTTGATTTTCGTGCTTGGTTTTATAACTTAGGTGTTCTTTACTGAAAAGTTCTCCATTGTGTAAAGGTTTAAAGAAAAACACGAAAGAACCTTCTAGTAAAAAACTTGGTAAGTATAAAACAATCTTGAAATTAATTAATATAGTTATATATTTTTTTTTATTAAAAGTGAGTCACAGCTGGCTGGTGCCTAATACAACTAGTATATTGATTTCTGTTTTAAATATATATTGCATTATATTTTTATTTTAGTTGGAAGAATTTTATACTTCTAGAAGTATTTCATAGCATACATATATAATTGTAGTGAAAATGATGGTAATAAGGTATTTTTCTTATTTAAAAACCAATACTTTAAGAACTTTATGTGGATTTTAAATGAGTTAGGGTGTAGAATGTTTAGATTTTTCATAAGTCATTCTTTTTCCATGGCATGCACTATATTTTTTCCATATAATTTGTTGCTTCTTTCTTGACTTTGATTATCTGTTATGGTTAATGTTATTGACAGGAATAGTTTTTTGTCAATACCTGTAGGTTTGGGAAGTTAATTTGGCCTCACTGTCCTCGTGTTTTAAAAAAATAAAAATCTGACTTCCAGTTGTTGTTGAAACACCTGTAGCTTTTTTGCTTAGCAATAGTTAAGCAAAGTCCAAAAAGTACATACAAAACAACTTTCATCATCACCGTTTCATTAGGAGAGGTGTAAAAATTCTGGTAGCTGTAGACATGTAGAAATAATCGATTTTTACAATACTGATTGTACTTGTTGGACCTGTTAAAATTTCAAGGTTTTATCTTTAATGTAGTATGGTATTCCAAGAATGCATCTACAGAGTTTGTCTGCTTTGGACACCCATCAATGATACCTGTACTACTCATGTTGAGACCTCATGCTGAGATAGATTAGGTGTTCTAAGGAAGCCCTATGCTCTCTTATGATGAGTGGTACTGTGAGCTTTCCAGGAATGGCACTTCTCTGTCTCATTGATACTCAAAGAGAAAAGTTAGCTTGTGAGAGTTGGAGCTTCTATCCTCAGCATACATAACTGTGGCCATGAGATCACTCCCAATGCACCTGAAATTTTCCCCCTGGAATATGAGCAAGATTTCCCCTTTTGCAACATTTGTTTTATTAGTTACCTTCTGCTGGGATGAAATACTCGTAATTTGTTTTGGGCTAGAGGCTGCCCTTCAGGCTTCTTAGTACAGTAGTGTGAATGAAGACATTATTAATGACTTAAGTCATGTAAAACCCCAGACATCTATGTGTACCCACTGACAGTATTTTAATGATTTTTAGATGCATCCCATATTCCAAGTATGAGGTGTGAATATGGTGTGGGTAGTGTATATAAAGTCAAAGCATAAAGTAGGCCTTGAGAAAACACATTTGTAAAGGAATTATGAAAAGAATTCCTCAGAATTATGTTCTTGTTAATTCAAAGTTTAAAGAAGTTCTTATTGATATTACTGGAGGAGAGCTGTTATGCAGTGTAACAGTTCATATTTCTTTCCTTTCCTCAGTAATCTTTATTTTAGAGTGACTGATAATAAATATGTTTTGTAACATAAGGAGACATCAGATATTTCTACTGTACTAGCCTGTCTACATAACTGTAAAAATATGATGTTACCCCCCCCTTATTTTAATGTAAATTAAATTATTTTACTGTAGGAGCAAAAAGCACGGTGAAAGATCAGCCATTAGTTTTCCATAATAAAATTAAGTCATCAGGTTATACAGCAGCACCACGGTGAGTAGATGCATTACTATGTTTTATTGGTGTGTGATGTTGTGTCATGTTGAAGACACATAGTGTAGTGACTGTAAAATTAATCACCCATGAAAAACAGATATGTTATCAAACAATTTAAGAAGTATGTTGTAAAATAAAAGTTTCACAGCTTCTGGCCAATGTTCAACCTCCTTTCAATAGCTGTATTAGGCGTTCTGTCTCTTTCATATAATTAAGCTCTTGTTTCTTCAGCTTGCAGAAAGAGGTATCTGAGAACATTATGTCAGTGGATTTTGACCTTCAGAATGAATTATTCAACAAATAACAGGCAGAAAACAAAACTTAGGTGCAAGTGTGAGCATTAGTTTGTTAGAAAGTTATGTTGTCATCAATGAGTACATAATTACTGACATTACGTGTAGACAAGAATAGTAAGAAGGAAGCAGGATTGGTTTTTGTTTGAAATAAACTGTTTCTGACAAGTAATGTTTCATATTTCATATAGGAGAATCTGTGTTCATTTTTTTTTTTTTTGTAGAATGACCATGTTTTCCCCAGTTAATAATCTGAAGAAAAATAGGCTATCAAAGTGGAAGACCAGTTGTAAATGGTAGGTTATTTAACACTTCCATTAGAGGAGGAAAAAATTAAAAGGAGGAAGATCTCATTGGAACTTTTTAGTTTTCTTTAGCATTATATAAAGACTTTGATCTATGTACTACAAATATACATGTAAAGAATAATAAATGTCATAATTATGCTCTTAAAAAGAAACAGCAGCCTGTTAGTGGGTTTAAAAAATACTCAATATCTTAAAACTAAGTTTTTGTACTCCTTGCACATAGCAGATAAGCACTTCAGATAATTTCAAGGTTGGTGTGTGCTATTTTATGGTAGGTTAAGCTACTTAGTATTTTTTGTGTGGTGTTCTTTCAGTATTGTGATTAAATGATCGATGTAATTCTTATTTTTACATATGAAGATATTTTCATATTGCTTTTTGTCACAACAAGGTAGAGTTTGCATTCTTTAAATACTTTTATTAGATAGGTATACAAATTAAGAAGTTTGATTTTTATGTACCAATATATGTTAACTCTTATTCTTGTGAATTCATAACTGGAGTAATTTAATTATGATGATTTAAAATGAATTGTGCCTCTTATGTTGGATTTAACATATGTTTTCCTGGAAATATTTATACAAAGATGCTTAGAATAACACCCAAAGCATGTTTATTTCTTAAATGAAATGGAAATGTACTGGGTTTAGATATCTTAATATTTTTATTCTCTTTCTCTTCTTTCCTTCTTTGAAGTAAAAATAAAGAATATCCATTAGGAAGTTGTCCTCCAATCAAATATGAGAAAGAGATATCTGTAACCTGTAAACCAACCCCAATTTGTTGCTTTCAGTATTCTGGTATGTACAGGCTTTACAAAATGTACAATTCTATCAGTGTGCAGAAAGGAAAAGAAGTAATTGTTTGACATGATTTATTAGGACCGTAGCACTTAAATTTTGTAGCCTTTCACTTTGTGAAAAGTGAAATTCTGCTGTGTGATGGATAATTGTTTTCAGGATATGACAGGACAATAATTTAATTGTTTACAAATTCATACCAAATTCTGTAACATGAGTTTGTGATGTCCATGCAAAATAGGTGTTAAATGTATGAAATAAGTATCTGTTCTGTGTTTTGTTGAAGTGATGTGTGATTTTTATTATTAAAAGAAACAGCATACTAGGTCTTTTGCTTTCAAATGTAAATCATCAGACACTCTTCTTTATAGGGGATGGAGAGATGCTGGCTTGTGGCCTGGCTGACAAAAGTGTGCTGATCTTCAGTTCCAATCTTACTGATACATATAATGTTTTTTCAGGTAGAGTTATGAACTATATTGTTGAATAAATTATTTAATATGATTAAGTTTAACCTAAAATAGCATAGTAACCAAAAGTTTCCATTTATATCACCCTGAGAAGAACAAGGGAGAGGGGATACTGCTGATTCAAGATGTAGAATTAAATTCTGTGACTGGTTAATTTTTTCTAGAATTAAACTGCCTGCTAGGTTTTCCCATTTCTTATTTTTTGGAGGTAAATAATAATCTACCACAACGTATATTGCAATCTGCCTTGCATATGTATATGACAGTAATTAAATAAAAATAATAAAGGCAGTTGTAATGATAATGGTTGTGTATATTGCATTAGTTAGCATTGCAAATGAGCCTTAAAAATTAATTCTAAATTTCTGCAAGAGCTATTAAATTTTTAAGAACAATAAATCTTACGGTTTTATCTCAGTCCAATTAAATGGATTTCCTGTGTAATTTCATAATGGAAGATGCCTTTAATTTACTAGCAGACCTTAACAAGTATAGGATTAGACTATTATAAGTTATTTTTTCTTATATATCATAGACTAATTTGAACAAATTCATGGTGCAATTTTATATAAGCAGCACACAGGAATAGTGTTGTGAGGTTTTATTGGAACAAAGCAGTAATTTTATCCAAAGGGATCCCAAATATCTTGAATATACTTAACATTATTTTAGATGATCAGGATTTAAAAAAAAAAATGCAATAAACCAAAAGAGATCAAAAATTCTGTATTTCCTTCCCTTACTTGTTACAAGTATCTGTAAAAATAATAATATATTAGAGTGGCACACAACAGGTTAATGGTCATGGCCAAAGAATTTTTTTTGTTTCTTCAGATTATTAAGTAATTAAGTAAGATTATTAAGTAATCTGAAGAAACTAAAACGTAAGTGATTTTCAAGAACTTTGTCTTTTTTGTTTGTAGCAGTGCTATTGTAAACGTGAAGTAGAACATAAATTTGGTGTAAACCAAATTCTACTTTGTGCTGTTTAGGTAGCAGTGCAACCTGTGCATATAGTTTTTTTCAAAAGCCACATAAATGTGACACTGTTAGATAGTGTTCTGTAGGGCAGTAGGAACTGCAAACCATCAGTTACATGCTTATGTCATTCATGTAGTTCTTCTGCATAGTTCAAATTATCATGAAATCACCTATTTTCTCGTTTAGATGCTTTTGGTTTTGAAGTGTCATAATAAATGTATTTTCTGCTCATTAAAAATGAGAATGAATTACTCTTATTCAGAGCTGCAATCAGTGGTAATGTAAAACTTTCCTTTTTCAAGAAATGGCTGATATGTATTCTGTTTGTTGAAAATAATTTTTATAGTGCACCGTAGAGCACTGGTATAACAGCAGCAGTTTTGCTATAAGCCTAATCTATCCAGTTTTCTTCTGTGAAGTGCTCAGTTACAGTTTTAAGTAGTTTTGCATTCCTGTTCACTGTTGGCTCTTCAAGTGAAGTGCAGGTAATGCTGACCAGCTTTAAAAGAGTTGCAGCCAGCACGGCCTTTTTGAAGAAGTCTTTCTACAAAGGCAGCTGCTGTTCTTGTCAGTGTACTTCAGGACTGGGGGACCCTGAGTAATGCCTGTTTGGAAGCTTATTGGCCTCTTGCAAAGCAGTTGGCAAGCAGCCATCTACCTCTGTGTGCTTTGGGACTGTGGGGCCTGGAGTGTAGAGATTCTTAAGTTGGTTGTTTTATTTTTTTTTTTTTTTTTGCATGGCTCTTCCATTTTCCAAATCTCATCTTTTCCGGAAGTTTCTCATGTTCCTTACCCTTTTGGAACATTGTTTTGTATATTTTAGTAAGGGTTTTTTGTTGATGTTCCTGGTCATTTTGTTTGCTTTAATGCAGATAATTCAAGGCTTCCAAATGGTTTTACAAAACCAAAGCTTCCAAATAAATGTTTGTGTTGAGAATAAAAGAAGTATAGTACTTACATATGTACTTACCAAGCCACTGTGTAGTTTCCTGGTGAAAATTCTACAGCACTTCAGTGACTGGGAATTTAAAAAAACTTGTTTATAAGCCTTTTTATGGATATATATTACCATAGAAGATCTTAGTAGCTGAGACAAATTTAAAGCAATATAAAACTTAAGTTGACTAAAGAGAAAATGTGCACAAGAGGGCAGCATAAGAACTTTGAATGTTTTAAGGCTAGGTGAAATTCTTCAGACTTCATCTGGACAAATTTGAATGACATGGGCCAAAGTTTGTTAAACTTGTTTAACATATGTTGTTCTTTTTGACCTTTTTTATCAGCATCAATCTAATTTTATATCACATTAATAATTTTAGCTTCCCGATGATGTTTCTGGCTTTTGAAGTTCTTTCTTTGAAAGTTTCTAATCTTGTTTTTAACTGTGTGACACCAAACAGGAGGAGTCTATTGTAGAAGCTTTTTGCTATTAACTGGAGGTTATAATATTTTAATCTATGATTTTAAACAGGCAGTTATATTTCTATTTTTTTTAATCTAATGAGGCAGTCCTGCAGAAGCTGTTGTGGCACGTTCATTTTGTGTTTGTTAAGAAAACAGATAACTCATTAATAAAATAAAATAAAGTATTGCAAGTATTTGCAAGGTCTTGTTTCCAGAATATGTTTAATATAAAATTTCATCATAATATAATACCCAGTTTCTCTTTTCAAGCAATACTGTATCTTTGCTTTAATTGTATATCATGGATGTTTCTTGTAAATGCTTTTCCAATAACTTTGGAAAATGTCAGAATTATCATTGTCTGATTATTAATGAGAGAGATTTTTCCATGATTTTTGGTGGAAGAAAAAGAAATCAATACCTAGTGTACTGTTACCAGTTTTAATCCAATCATTTGAAGCCTGTATTTAAAATGTGTTTTAGTATTGTGTATAATTATATTAAAACAATGTTATTAAATCTGGAGAAACATAAAAACACAAGAATCAACCTTTATGATATTTCCATTATTATTTTTATTAGGTCATGATAGTGTAGTTAACTCTGTTGGCTGGAGTCACGACAAGAAGTGGTTAGTTTCTGCATCAGAAGACAGAACTTTAAGAGTCTGGTCAGTCTGCAGCAATGAACCTGCGTTAATTCTGGTAATGAAAAACTTCGTATGGTTTGGTTCATAGGGCACTTTATTAAAAGGGCACTGCTTTGCACTTTCATCTGCTTCCATTTTAACAGCTCTGTTGAAGAAACATGCAGCTTCATTTTCAGAGCTACTGAATGGTGGTGATTCCAACTGATACTACAATCCAGGTGGTCTTTATGGCTTCAAATGAAGCTTTTATCATGCTAATTTATGAAAATGAGAAACCAACCTTTGTGGACAAAACTAGAGTACATGTCAGGAAGTTATGGGTTTATTTTCTGCTCTGTTCATTCTACATTCATTGGCTCATCTGTACTTCTACAAGTAATAGGGGAGCCAACAAGGAGAGGTGCCCTGCTTGACCTTGTGCTCACCAACAGAGAAGGGCTTGTTGGAAATGTGATGCTCCAGGGCAGCCTTGGATGCAGTGATCATGAGATGGTAGAATTCGAGATCCTCAGGATGGTGAGAAGAGCATGAAGCAAACTCACTGCCCTGGACTTCAACAGAGCAGACTTTGGCCTCTTCAGGAACCTGCTTAGTAAGAGTCCATGGGATATAGCCCTAGAGGGCAGGGGGGCCCAAGACTGCTGAATGATATTCAAGGATCACCTGCTACAAGCTCAGGAGTGTTGCATCCCAACTAGAAGGAAGTGCAGCAGGAGGGCCAGGAGACTTCCATGGATGGATAAGGAGCTGCTGAGAAAAGTTCAAAGGAAGAAAGAGGCTTATAAAAGGTGGAAGCAAGGACAGGTGGCCTGGGATGAATACAGGGTTGTTGTCTGGGAAGCTAGGGACCATGTCAGGAAAGCTAACGCCCAGTTAGAATTAAACTTAGCAAGGGATGTTAAGGATAACAAGAAGGGATTCTACAGGTACATTGCAAATAAAAGACAGACCAGGAACAACTTAGGCCCCCTCCAGAAGATATCGGGTGAACTGGCTACACAGGATTTGGAGAAGGCTGAGGTTCTGAATGACTTCATTGCCTCAGTCTTCAATGAGAAAGGCTCTGACTGCACCACCCAATTCTTGGGAGTGAGACGCAGGGACTGTGAGAATGAAGACCTTGGGCCCACTGTAGGAGAGGATCTGGTTCGAGACCATCTTAAGAACCTGAACGTGCACAAGTCCATGGGACCTGATGAAATCCATCCGCGGGTCCTGAAGGAGCTGTCGAATGAAGTTGCTAAGCCACTGTCCATCATATTTGAGAGACCATGGTAATCAGGTGAAGTTCCCGAAGGCTGGAAAAGGGGAAATATAACCCCCATTTTCAAGAAGGGGAAAATGGATGACCCGGGGAATTACAGAGTAGTCAGTCTCACCTCTGTGCCTGACAAAATCTTGGAGCAGATTCTCCTGGAAGGCATGCTAAGGCACATGAAAAATAAGGTGCTTGGTGGCAGCCAGCATGGCTTCACTAAGGGGAAATCCTGCCTGACCAATTTAGTGGCCTTCTACAACGGGGCTATGGAACTGATGGACGGGGTAGAGCAGTTGCCGTCATCTACCTGGACTTGTGCAAAACGTTCGGCACTGTCCCACATGACATCCTTGTCTCGAAATTGGAGAGACATCAATTTAATAGATGGACCACTCGGTGGATAAAGAACTGGCTGGATGGCCGCACGCAAAGAGTTGTGGTCAATGGCTCAGTGTGCAGCTGGAAGCCAGTGACGAGTGGTGTCCCTCAGGGATCGGTGTTGGGACCGGTCTTGTTCAACATCTTTGTCACTGACATGGACAGTGGGATTGAGTTTGCCGATGACACCAAGCTGTGTGGTTCAGTGGATATGCTGGAGGGAAGGAATGCCATCCAGAGGGACCTTGACACGCTTGTGAGGTGGGCTGATGCCAACCTCGTGAAGTTTAACCATGCCAAGTGCAAGGTCCTACACCTGGGTCAGAGCAATCCCAGGCACAGNTACACCTAGGTCAGAGCAATCCCAGGCACAGCTACAGGTTGGGCAAAGAGGAGATTCAGAGCAGCCCTACGGAGAAGGACTTGGGGTGGTGGTTGATGACAAACTGAACATGAGCCGACGGCAGTGTGTGCTTGCAGCCCAGAAAGCAACCGTATCCTGATCTGCATCAAAAGGAGCGTGACCAGCAGGTCAAAGGAAGTGATCCTGCTCCTCTACTCTGCTCTCGTGTGACCTTACTTGGAATCTTGTGTGCAGTTCTGGTGTCCTCAACATAAAAAGGACATGGAGCTGTTGGAACAAGTCCAGAGGAGGGCCACGAGGATGATCAGGGGACTGGAGCATTCCCCATATGAAGATAGCCTGAGAGACCTGGGACCGGTCAGGCTGGGGAAGAGAAGGCTGCATGGAGACCTCCTAGCAGCCTTCCAGTATGTGAAGGGGGCCTATAGGGATGCTGGGGAGGGACTCTTCGTTAGGGACTGTAGTGACAGGACAAGGGGTAATGGGTTCAAACTTAAACAGGAGAGGTTTATTTTGAATCTAAGGAAGAAATTCTTTCCTGTTAGGGTGGTGAGATGCTGGAATGGGTTGGCCAGGGAGGTTGTGAATGCTCCATTCCTGGCAGTGTTCAAGGCCAGGTTGGATGAAGCCTTGGGTGGCATGGTTTAGTGTGAGGTGTCCCTGCTTATGGCAGGGGGGTTGGAACTGGATGATCNAAGGCCAGGTGAAGCCTTGGGTGGCATGGTTTAGTGTGAGGTGTCCCTGCTTATGGCAGGGGGGTTGGAACTGGATGATCTGTAAGGTCCTTTCCAACCCTAACTATTCTATGATTCTACTTGAATGTGTAGTCTACTCTCCAATTCAAATGGAAGTTGGGTGTGAAGCTAGATTATGTTAGATTCAGTAAACTACAGATACTATTGACTTTACTGCCAACTAATTTAAGTAGAATGAAAACTTTGAGTTTAACATCTCAGAAATAGGAAATGCCAGTACACAGCAGGTTAAACTCCTGGCATATGATCAGGATAAACAGAGAAACTATGCTTTAACAGTAGGAATGTCAGAAAAAATATTAATTATCTTAGAATCAATTCTTAATAATTTTCTTCACATTTCAGGGTAAAGAAAAATTCCATAAGACTATACGCTTTGCACAGTTTTATTTTATAGATGCATTTATATTGCTATGTTGTGGAGCTGAATTTCATGTATTAAGTTTCCATCCAGATACAACCAAGGATGACCTCAAAAGGTGAGTACAATTTTTCATTAACAAACTAGTGGAAGTACTTGTACTGTTTGATCTGGGATTTTGTGAGTGGTGAGATTGGCTGGGGGCAAAAATATTAAAGAAGGAAAAAACCTCAACCAAATAGGAAAAGCTAATTGTAAAAATATATTTTTTCTGGCCTAATAGTGCATAGCTTAACTCCTGCAAGTACTGTTTTACTATTAGTGTTACCATTTGGGAACTTCTGAGCTTTACCTTTTGCTGTTTACGTCCCAGTGTGAATTAATGTCTGAAGTTATGTTTGAGTAACTATTGCAAAACTTTCTCTTGTGGGAATATTCTATATATTTTTTCCTTCAGGGACACCAACATGCTCTGCTGCTTTTCTTCCTTCTCTGTAAAATGGAAGTAATCACTTTTTTATAATTTTCACTGACTTTCCATTACATCAAATTACTTATTATCCTATTTTGTTCCTGTATTTCTTGATTGTGAGTCACCGTTCATACACTTTTTCCTATTACTATCCTGTTCCATCTTTCCCACTTGAAATCAGTTCTTTTATTGAATGTCTGATATATCTTTTATGTTCTTTTAGTTTATAACTGGAGCTAAAATTCTCCTTGTATCTTTTTACTAAGTTTCTCTTCATTTGCTCTTGCTGGTTTTTGGCAGTATTTGTGCACATGAAACTTTATTACATTCAAATATATATGCACATGTGTACATTTTAACACAGTAACATTTAAAAACACCTTGAAGTTGTATTTGTCTGATATTATGACATCAGATTTTGACTGGAAGAACAAACAGAATTAAGGTTACGACACTGAAGTCTATTAGTATTGTGAATGGTGTGTTACATCCATGTATTAAAAATAACTGTGCTGCAGCCTTAGATGGAAAAACTGGCCTATATCCTTAGTAGTTTTGCCACTGCACAGAAAACCATACTAAGCACAGGCTTAAGTATGTTTTTGAATAGGAGAGCTTTCCTGGACTGAGGTATGAACCTGGTAGTTACAACTTCACTGAAATGTTAAATGCTCATAAAGAAAACAAAAGGAGAAAAAATGTCAAATTATCTCTCTCCTTTATTATATACTTCTTAAAGAACAGAACTTCCTTCATATTTAAAAAAGTATCTAATAAATTATGATCTAAATTCTGTTTAAAAATTCTTAAAAATGATTAACTAATTGTGGTTTTCAGGTACCTGCTTGGTTTTTCAGTTAATCCACTCTCACTTGTGATTCTTTGCCTTCTATTTCTGGTCAAAATCTTTAACGGAAGGGGGTGTCATTGCTGTTATTTTAGCCATATACTCTATTTGGAATGGGAATATAGCATATAGGATAGAATACTATATACTAAGAAATAGATAATTTTCTGCTTGGATTTTCTAGTATATACATTACATTAGGCGTGTAAAACTGATAGAATAAAATGAAAAAAAAAAAACAAAAACACCAAAAACCTAAACCCTGAAACCCAAAGTGTAACAGTACAGCAGGAACATGGAAGGGAAGAAAAGTGATTCCTTTTCCCAGTTTTGCTAGAAACCTATTCATAGTGCAGACAAGTAATATTTGGAAACCGAGGCAGGCAGTTGCTTCTCATACCATTCTTAAGTCTTAAAATTTATAGAGGCAATTGTGAAAGAATTTAGAAAAAGAAGATAGAAAACCATATTCTGATCTTTCAGATCAGAATACTTTTCAGGTTTAAGATTTAGTTAATTCATTTATTCCTTGCATTTGTGTGGGCTTAGGGTTCAGTAAGGGGCTGATATTGCAGTGTATAATGTGCTGGCTCTAGGTATCTTCTTATTTGTTTGTTTATTTATTTATTTATTATTAACAAATACCTATGCCTTCCAGGGGAAAGTATCCAGGAACCTGAGGAAAATCCATGCTGCAATTATTGTTCTGGGACACTTGTCTGAACCACCTTTAGGCTAGTTAGTACAGAAACTTAAAGTAGTATGTAACTTGATGTAATTGTAGAATCCACCTAAGCAGTTTTCCAAGGACTTGGGCACTGAACTTGTACTGTGTTCTGTGTTGTTCCAGTTTCTTTGTTAGGACCAAATGGAATGCTGGTTTAAAGCTGTCAAAGTATGCATGGAGGGGTGTGCTTATGGCAGAGTTTTGTCAGTTATCAGTATTTCTTGATGTTATTAACACTATCTTATTAACACTACCTCAAAAAAGTGCATTTACACTCTGAGATATTAGTGTAATGCCAGATTATCAAACACACAATTGTAGGCATTACAACAAATCCACAAAATAGTTTGAGGCCTTATGTATATCTATCTATAAAAAAGGTATTAAAGGTTAATTTGCTTTGACATTTTCTTGTGAATTCAGTTAATTTCCCAGCATTTGTTTTATGGAACACTGCAGCATTCCTTCTTTTTTTCATCACAACTCTTTCATTCTGCCTTCTGAGTCAAGTTTGGAAGAATGCTTGAATGGAACTGATTCAAGAAGATGCTACTTCTAACCCCAACGCATGCTTTATACCCTTAATTAGAAGGGCATGGCAGTACAGTCTGGCTAACCAATAGATTGGTACTGTATTTCAGAGGTGAAGACAGTACAATGACAGATCACTGTTTCTCTGTGCAGAGTTTTCAAAGATCTCATAAGTTGTAATTAACTAAAACATCACAACGACTTAATAAAATGGTTTAATATTGGTTCAGTTTTAAAGGTGAAACTGAGAAGTGGAAAAAAGAAAAAAGAATGTTATATTCCTTATTGGTTTATTTAAATATATCCTTATTTACAAATGCCATAGAGGAGATTTATTGCAGTCCTGTGAATAGGATACAGATACTCTGACTTTTGTTTCTATGATTCATCTGAAAACTATCCACAACCTAAATTATTTTCTTTACATTCTCCAAAATTACTAACTATTGAATTTCCATACTCATCAGCAGTTGTACATGCTGTTATGAAGTATAATGTGCTGTTTATCTTTTGTTTGTTTCTTAATTATTTTTAATTCACATATGAATATGTGCAGAACAAAGCATATTTGGGTTGTTATCTCATTTTTAGTTTTACATGTTCTTTTAAAGATCAGCATGAGCATATTGAAAGGAGTTTGAAAAGGGGAAAATGTGTTCCATTCACAGAAATAATGCCTTTAAAAGTAATTTATATTTAGCAGCTGGTTGTAGTGATTGTACATACAGCAAGGAAAGTAATGAGGAAATGCCTATGCTGATTAAATGGGAAGCTATAATAGAACATATTATAGATGGATAGAGAAAAGGCCATGCTAAGTGGGTTTAAAAGGTAGCATGCTAATCATACATAGGGGAGTGATTATTTCAGGTACTTCTGGAAAGTTAATGTTTAAGAAGATAGTTATTTTCATGCAAACCATTTTAGACGAGTTTAAACTTTTTATGTAATTGGGCTACACAAACATGATTTGACAGGGTAATAACAAAAATATTCTGAGCTTGGTTCCTTTGAGCTTTAGCATTTAGATCAAAGAACTTAAACACTCTTTGCTTTTTATCAGAAACTAGATAAGAAGTACCTAAGTCATAAGACAAATCTAACAAGATTCTAACAGCAACCATCTCTAACTGCTTTAGATTTTTCTGGTGCTCATCATATGTAAGATTCGTTATATAGGGTCATTGAATGACATCCACTCTCTTCCTTGGTGTAAGAGAGAGAATAGTTTTTCAGTTATGATAAATTCT
The DNA here is from genome assembly GCA_002631895.1 of Agapornis roseicollis. Taxonomy (NCBI): domain Eukaryota; kingdom Metazoa; phylum Chordata; class Aves; order Psittaciformes; family Psittacidae; genus Agapornis; species Agapornis roseicollis. The sequence goes on from NDXB01000972.1 coordinate 58,366, forward strand.
AAACATTCCAGAAGATGAAGTGATTCTTTTCCTTTTTATGTAACTGAAACTGGTGGATTTTAGATTCAATATACATACATGGTTATTTCAGTGTTTCATGTTGATGGAAGATCTACCTAATGTATATGAATATCATGTTTCTTTTCATCCAAATGAGTTTTGCTCCCAAGTTTTTAATAGAGTTCAGCAACAAGTCAAAAGGTTTGTGGTTTTTATTTTTATTAATGAAGGAGAGCATCTTGATTTGCTTTGTGATTCCAATAGGAGTTTACTGGTGGCCACAAATAATGACCTATTTCATTAACACTAGCAGTCATTGGATATTTCTTGCAGATATAAACAGAGAAGCGTTTGCAAATTGGTACAGACATTTCCCATGGCTTCAACAATGGAGATTACCAGCCTTTCAGCAGTAAATGAATTCTACTCTTGTATCCTTTATATTTCTTATTTTCTTTATAGTTCTTAGGACTTAGTTACATGAAAATAACTTCAGTAAAAGTAATTGATATTTGGTTCTTTATTACTGTTTTTCTATCAGAGAAAAAATGCTGTAATTTTTTTGTGGTATTGAACTTCAGACCTGGACACAAATATTTTTGGACTGTAAAATTTTTGATGCTGTTCATAAAGCAGTAAATGCAACAGAGTCTTGATGCTTATTTATCTGTCTTGTTGTCTGTCTGTGCTTTCGTACCTTTAGATTAGATTAACTTTAACACAGAGAACTGTACAGATATTGTACTTACAGCTGGTAGCAACCGAGCGCTGGAAGTTTTTGACCTCAATGCAGGCTGCAGTGCAGCAGTGATACCAGAAATTCATACTAGATCGGTTCATCAGATCTGCCAAAATAAGGTATGTACTTTATTGAATTTTATTTATAGTACATATACTACATATTATATACATATAATACTACAACTCTATCAACGAAGAAATTGGGGGCTAAAAATGTTGTTGATAGTAATAGAGTATTTGTATGTTTGAAGGATGGGCAAGGTCAAAAGTCTGTGTGATGAACGCACCCAGATCTCATTTGATATCTAAGGGAAAGCAGGGAGCAGGGAGAATAAATGAACAAGCTCGCTATCAGGGGATTGTATATTGCCCTTGGCTTTACTTGACTGTAATACTGTCATTCAGTAGGAACTTTTCCTAATGTAATTGTTCTCCTCTAAAGCTGAATCTGAAGTCATCTGGTTTACTCTGAATCTTCAGAAATAGCAACCAAAAAGAAAAAATTGCTTAGTACTGCACCAAAACAGCCCTCATCCTTGCTCTTTTTTTTTTTTTTTTTTTTTTTGCATGAAGATTAATTTGAAGTTTT
>NDXB01000972.1:59816-70979 GCA_002631895.1 Agapornis roseicollis
TTTTTTTTTTTTTTTTTTCTCTTGCATGAAGATTAATTTGAATGTTTGGGGGTCTCATGGTACCACGCATGCTGGAATGCCTACTGCATTAGGTTTGGCAGTATGTGGCTCCTCATCCCCATTTAAAAAGTCCTTGCTTCTGTGGGTTTAAAACAATTCCTTATTACTACTTTTGTAGCACTTTTGTGGGTTTTCCTGAGAATTGGGATCTGGTAAAACACTTAAAATTGTGCTATTTCAGTACTGATTGTAACACATAGGCTTAAGGTTCTGGCTTTTCTTTTTGCTTCGTCAGCTTATTTAATCAAGAAATAAATAACCTTGGTCAGGTTATTTAATCAAGAAAAACTTTAAAGCTGTGGGCAAGTATTCACTTGGGAAGAAGCCTAGAGGTATGTGGTATAGGAAATAAGACTGACATTTTTTTTAATATTATAGATCAAGGTTCTCTATTTTTTTCAGTTATATGAAATTAATACTTTAGATAAGTCAATAGGAAAATTACACATCAACTGTTTTGTTACGGTTGTATAGTTTATATCTGTTAACATAAATATAAGCCAGTGCATTTACATTAAGAAAATACCCTAAAAATTTTATAGACTTTGAAAAATATGCAGAATGCTGTGTGTATATTACATTCTCTTTGAACTGTGAAACATATTGGAGTCTAAGGCCAGGTAGTCATGAGCGGTAGTGCAATAGAAGCAAATCTGTGGAATGAAATGGAGGATGCTGAAGATCCAGTGCCTACACAGCAAAATTTATGAAGGTTTTCCTTTCACCTAGCCCTAGTTTTGCCTCGTGGACTGAATGCTCATTGATGATTGCAATATATATATTCTTGAAGTGCATTTTCTGGTTTAGATTCATTAAAATTAGTTTCCATGTTCCAAGACTGCTTTTTGATGCTACCTGTGCAGTAGTAAGTGGGGATGATGATTTATTCTTTAAATAAATAAAAATAAAGGAAAATCTATTTAGAAGGTCTTGTAAACCACTAAGGAAGATATGTTCTGATTAAGTGTGGGAAAAACCTGTTAGCAAAGTATTAAATACATAGGATATTCTGGAAACAGGTGAAGAGCAGGACATTCTTGTTCATTCCGGTTTTGGACAGCAGCAGCTGTAAGCAAGGCTATGCAACTTGCCATGTAATGACTTCAATTTTAAATTATCTTTTGGTCTATTTTAGGGATTGTTTGCAAGAACTGTCAATATATACTTGATAAGCTTATTGTATAATTTTGAATGAGTTCTCTTCACAGCATTGTCTGATATATAATAGAACAGTATTCTGAATCTCTTCCAGAATAGTTTAGTAGGAACATTGCAAATGCATATATATATATATGCATATCTATACATATATATATACACACATATTAAAGATTAGGCTGAACTGTTATAAAAGTATATCTCATAGAAGATGATGAAGTGGGACACCTGTTTAAATGGCTGTGTGTAATTCCTGTTTTGCTTTGTCAAAATCTGCAGTATAGTTGCCCTTCTTTAAATCTGTGCAAGTTATACTGGCTAAAATAATTGAGTTCACTCATGCTGTGCCATGACTGTAGGTGGTCCAAACCATCACTTTACATTTAGTAGCACATCCCTTGTTGCAGTGGCAGTTATAAGTGTGATGAAGCCCTTATCCAGTAATGGTATGCTGAAGATGATAAACCACCCTGCTGAAACACTTGTCACGGCTTCGCTTATCACAACAGGAATGTTTTAAATCTTCCTGTCTGTAAAAGGTTTGCAAAATCAGACTCTATCCTTGCCTGAGATATTAAATTTGCAGCCTATGTACAGATATAAGTAGAGTTGATGAATACTTGTCCCTTACTTGAAGCTTGAACTATGCAATGTAATCTCTCTCCGTGTTAACACTTTGTGATATATTGCTGATGAACATAGGGTATGTAGCTATACAGTGTACATTTGTAAAATAGGTACATGGAGTGTTTGCTGTTGTAGGCTAGCAAATTGCTGCAATGTTTCTTCTTTTCAGCTGTGTCAATCTTGTGGTGGTTCTGCCCATTCTTACTGACTGTTCTCCTTCACTGGAGACAAGAACAGTGGCAGCAACCAGATGGGGCTTCCAGCTTGTCTTCTATCTTGTCACTTTTCTCCCTTTCTCACTGGCAACCTCTGGGATGACTGTACTGCCTCAAGCTTCTTTACAGTTTGCTGCAGCTCCAGAACAACCAACATATGGCTGAAGCCTGCACCTACGATCCTGTGTCACTTGACTGGCTTACATCTCCAAACCTGTTTCACCAGTTGAAGCTAGGCTCTATCTCTCTATATCAATAGAGGTGCTTTGCTTCTGCAACTGAGTCTTCACCTCTTAAAACGTCTTTCCTTTCTCCTACTTCTCATACTTAATTCCCTCAGTCTAGTAAAATCTTTTCCCTACTACCCCTGCCCCGTACTGTTCCAGTCACAACCACACATTACTTACTGTTGTTCCAGAGATCCTGATTACATCTTCCCTTCTTATATCCTTGAACCTCAGTGTCTTGCAAGGGTTCAGAGGACACATATGCAGGGACTGGAAGAAACTAGGTTTAAAGAGGTAATGGCCAAGAGGAGAAGGATGCAGGGAAGCGAAGAGAGCAGCATCAGTAAAGATCACTCCCAGAAGGTTGAGATTTCTGCTTTAGTATAAAGAATAATTCTAAGCATCTTTAAATTAAAGGTGGTGGCATGGTTAGGAAGCCTCATTTTACACCCAGCTTTGAATGCAAAGTTTTGCTTCAAAAAGGAAAAATTCTACAGTATAATGCTGAAAACAAATTATAAAAATTGCATGGAAGCTGGGGGAAAATAGTTGTTACTGTGACTCAGAGCAGACGGAAATGTAAGAAAAAAATCTTGGCTGGTAAATCTTAAAAGTCAGTAGTTTCCATATTTGCACAGGAAGCTCTGCTGTGTTGTTACATGTTTATAGGGAGATGAAGAATAATGAATACAGTGAAAATATATCTACACACTAACATAACATCATGATGGAAAGGATACCTTGCTGTACTTTATCTTTCCTTCTTTATCTCTGTTAACTGTAGGAATAGCCAAATGTCTTAATACTAGCCTGTTCAATTTGAAAACCTTAAATTACAGCAGTGGTTGAAAGTAAAGCCAACTGTATCCTGGGCTGCATCAAAAGGAGCGTGACCAGCAGGTCAAAGGAAGTGATCCTGCCCCTCTACACTGCTCTAGTGAGACCTGGAGTATTGTGTGCAGTTCTGGTGTCCTCAACACTATACCTTTCCATCTATAGTTTTCAGTGACTTGATTATGTATTCTTCAGGTCTTTGCTTATATTCTACAGAACAGTATTTTACGTTGTGAATTTTTGTTATTTTGTCAACATGAGGGAAGGGAAATCAGTGCAAGAATGCAGTAAGCATCTCTCTGATGGGAAATGGGTATTCTGAATCTTATAAAAAGGCCATTTTAGATCTACATTATGGGGCTGTGACAAATCTAAAGTACTGGACAAAATAAATCAGTAAAAAGAAAAGAGAAAGCTGGGCAAAATTGTAACAACAAACCCCTCACCTAGAGAAGAAGTTGTTCTGGGTAGTGTGCTTACCATCAGATTTTTGTCTATAATTTGGCACATGACTTGTCAAAGAAAATCACTTTTCTTAGTGGCTGTGCTGGTTTTAACTTGTCTGCTAATTATATGTATATTGTGGAAACAACATAAAACCATTATCTCTCTGTAAGGTTGGTTTTAAATAGTGAAGTAGGTTAAAAAGATTCTGGATGGGAATCAGCAGACAGTACACTTGCATATGTATAATTTCATTGGGAAAGTGGGCTAAATACATGGTCCTGTGGAGATGCAGTGCTGACACTGCTGCAGGTTCATGTAATAGCTTACTTCTCAGTGTGCTTAGCAGCTGGGGGAAAGAGGTTTATTGTTCCTCTCTAGCCTGAGGCAACTGGTGGAAATCTCCCACTTTTCTGTGATAGGCTGGTGTTGACACTGCTTTAAGCTATTTTACTGATAGAATAATAGAATCAAATGAAACCAGTGATTTGCAACTAGCTCATGAAGTGAATATGTATGTATGTTTAGAACTTTTTGTATTGGACTGTGAGGTCATTGCTGACTGAAGAAAGGGATAGTGAGTAAAAGTTACAAAAGCAAAAGTGCCCTGTAACTTGTCCAAAGGATAGTATCCATTAAAACTACTGTCTTTCTCTTTTACAATTACTCTTTTTTTTTTTTTTTTTTTTTTTTTTTTTTTTAAAATTAAAATTATTTATTTTAAATTATTTGGTTTNGAAAGGGATAGTGAGTAAAAGTTACAAAAGCAAAAAGTGCCCTGTAACTTGTCCAAAGGATAGTATCCATTAAAACTACTGTCTTTCTCTTTTACAATTACTCTTTTTTTTTTTTTGTATTTATTATTTTTTAACAGATACACATAGCTAATGTGAAATTATGTGGACTTTGTTGGGAAATATGTTGCACAGTACATTTTAGTTCATCTGTTAGAGCAGGCTGTGGTAACCTCAGTTTAGAAAGGAAACCCACTTAAAGCAAAATAAATGAAAGCTCCTATAGTCTTTTTAATGCTGAGTATGCCACTTTGTTTTGCCATTTGGGGAATTCTGTTGACTAAATACTAAAGCATTTTCCAGTTATATGCCAGTTTTCATAACAAATAGAAGATTCCTGGCAATGAAGCACTGATTGCAGGAAATGGCCTTGAGGTTTCTGTGATGTATTCAGCCAGAACAAGAATGTGAACAGTGGGGAAAGGAAAGAAGCAGTTTTAACTGTTAAGATTCAGTTCCTTCAAGAAACAAGTTTGTAGCCAGTGAAAAGGCCAGGATTTGCCAATGTAGATGTTAAAAAATCAGAGATTTAAAGATAGGCTGAATTTAATTATTTAAAGGTACGAAGCCAAAATCAGTCCTGTTATGAATGAATGCAATTGCTACTGAAGTCAATGAAAATATGCCCACTTATGCCAAGGTTAAACATGGCTTATAATTAACTGTTAGATTACTGTTTGATCCCTTCCTCTTTTGTTGCCCTTATTTTCTGCCTTAAATAAATATTGTCTTGTGCAATCACAAAATTATCTTCCCCTGCATCCTATAAAGGATCCCATATCCCATTAGGTAGTAAACCCCATCAATCTGTGAGATGACCTAGAGAGCCTCTCCCATTGACTCATCATGGTGGGTGTCATTCCTGGACCAAAGGGCTCACATGGCTGTCCTGGGAAAACACTGCAAAGCGTTGAGGCAGTGCTCCATTTCTCTGACTGCATTATGGAGGTTTTTCCACATGCTAGCCAGCCTCTGCACTGCTTTATATGTGGGCAGACAAGCTTTTTTATGCATAATCTAACAAACACTTTTTGTTTATTTTTTTAAATTGACTAAATTCTTCGCTGAGACAGTGGTTGGTCACTGGAACAGACTCTTCAGGGAAGTGGTCACAGCACTGAGCCTATTGAGTTCAAGGAGTGTCTGGATGATGCTTATAGTTAAATGGTTTAGTTTTAGGTAGTCCTGTGAGGAGCAGGGAGTTGGACTTGTTAACCCCTGTGGGTCCCTTCCAACCTGAGGTATTCTATGATTCTTTAATTCTATAAATATTTAGTGCCACAAGAATAGTTATCTGAAACTGATTTCATATTTTACAGGGGTCATCCTTCAGTACTCAACAACCCGAAGCTTATAATCTTTTCATGACGACAGCTGCAGGTGATGGCATTAAACTATGGGATTTAAGAACTCTGAGGTAAGGCTGAATTAGATACTGTGGAATAAAACTCCATGCTTTATTCAGAATTGTCATACTTGCTGTGATATACCAGTAGCAATTTGGATGTGGAATAAGATCTACAGTCAGGTATTCATAAAAGAAAATTAAAGGCTAATTGGAATTTACTAATTTTGACAGACCGGATAAAATGCTGCTTCCTCAGGAGTAGTTGGTTTTGTACCACTAAATGTTCAAGATTTATCACCCATGTTTACCTGCCTTTGTACATCTAATTGTATATATAAAATATTATCTTGTACTGAATGCTGATGGCATGTCATTACTGCTAAAGGAGGTAAAATTGATGATCCAGCTTTTAAAATACGAAGTAATTGTATGAAATGACAAATTATGTATGTAGTGCTATGAATTTGCCTAATACTTTATCATAAACTAAGAATAAAATGCTACACTTGCCAAAAACCTTTCAGTGTTGTACTTGGGAAAGCTGTGGGACAAAGAGAGATAGTAGTGGGAAGGGAACATTGGTCAGGAAAGGAAATACTTGGGGCAATCCCTGTTGAAGAGGCTGAAAGAATTATGTTTAAAAGCAAAGGGGTTTGGATAGGAAAATGTTTATAATTTAAAGAATAATTTTATATTTGATTTGTGTGTATGTAAGCATAAGTTTATTGAAAGATGTAATTTTTAGTTGGGTTTTTTTTTTCTTTTTTATTACTGAAATTTCTATTTAGGAAATGCTTAATGAGTATTTCATTTATTTCCATCTTTCTGTGGAAAGAATACATTAAATCTATAGGGGGCATATATGTTCTTGCCAAAAACATTGCTGTATTACCTGCACTGAATGTCAGAAAGTATTGAAAACTAGTGACTGCTGGGGTTGGAATCTGTTACCTTTTTATGTTTTTCTAATAAGCCATTCAAACTGTGTTGCTGAGGAGTAATGAGAAAGTAGAAAGCTTTTCACAGATCACTTATCTGTCTCTTTGTTTCTAAATGCTAATATAAATAGAGCAGGTGAATGGTAAAATAGTTAAAAGTGTAAAATCTGGGCAGTCAATTATATGAATATGTCCTGGGAAGAGAGGAATAATTTATGTATGCTATTGCTCTGTATTTAATTTGGCAAAGTTGGTGTATTCCAGTATTCATTGAGTTCTATTAGCCAAACTTCAAAAAAGTAATTCAAGTCCTTAATAACATATATTTCAAGGGCGTTAGGTATTATGTATATGTGTATGTGCATTATACAGTGGTAGTAACTGTTGTGGAGAAGAAATGACAAAACCAAATGATTACTTTTCCCTTTTACTTCACCTTTCAGGAAAAAAAATATTTAAAACAAAAATTTTCTCTCGTTGTTCTGAGCAGAGATTGAGTCTTCTGCATTTTAAAATCTATTCTTGAATTCTCAGAAGGAGGAAAACTGTTCACTTTTTCCTAATGTGTTCACCAGGTGTTTTACACATAAATAAAATTGAAATGGCTGAGTTTGGAAAGATCTATCTGAACTTGGAATGAGTCTCCACTGAAGTGTTAGGTCTACTGTACAGTTACACAGACTGCTGAAAACTTTTCCTTTTTTCTTTTTTTTTCTCTTTCTTTGTTCATAGTCTTGTCCAATCAAATCCAGTCCATCCCTTGCACTGTTGGGTGCTTAAAGGGGAGATTAGTTCCTATACAATCTTATGGTAGGCCAGTACCTTTAATCTCTTAAAGCTGTTGATTTGTAAAGTTGGTGCATCAGCCATTGCTGTGTTTTGAATGGTCCCTCTGGAATGACCTCTTTTTGTTTCTGCTTTGGGTTTGCCAGAATAGGGTTTGTTTAGTGAAATATTTGTCCAGTGTTCTTGAAATATAGCAAAGGTAAGTCCACCTTCTCATTTTTACTGTTTGCAGTGTTGTGGCTAATAATGCTAACTGCAAGATCTCAACTTTATTGTTTGTTGATTTTTCTTCTAAATATTCGCCCTAAACATCCACAGTGAAAATTGGTTTGCTTTGTTTAATTTGCTTGTTGCCCTTCACGATTTCAATTCATTGTTACTGTATTTAATACTGCAAAGTACAAAATTCTGATTAAATAGGGGAAAAAATCTCCAGCATGGTACTCTTGAAAGCTGCAGTTGAAAGCATGGGAAATAATATTCAGATTAACACTGCTTAGTTTCCTGGGACTCTTTAGTTGTTTTTTTATTTAATTTCATTGATGATGGTTGCTTTTTTTTTAGTTCTTCTTCCATGTGTTCCTGTTCTCTTAACTGGCTCAGGAATCACAGCAGGACTCTCAGATTCTTTTTTAATCTTTGCTTAGGGTAAATCTTCAGACTTGTTATCCTGGCCTGTGGCTGTACAGGTTTTGAATATATTGGGTTTGTTTTGTTTTTTCCTTCGGAGTTCTGCAAGGTTTTTTCCACTCAGTCTGTGTTATCAAACTACATTTTTTTTTTCTCCAGTGGAAATAATTTAACTTTTTCTTTTTATATATATAAGCTGGTGAGAGTATTTTGCAGCTTCCATTTTCATGACCCTTACTGGATAAAGCCGTGGATCTGTCTCTCTCTTTTACTATTCATGATCTGGAGGCATTCCAATATTTCTTCAGAGAATGCCAGAAAATCTTATGGGCTCCTCTGGAGGTGGTACAAGAAAAGGCATTTTAGCTTTATGATCTTGTCAGCCAATCTCATGCATCCAGGTCTTCTTGCCAATAAATGAGAGAATCTTGGACACTGCTAGTGGCTTTTGGATTTACTCAGACTCCTGCTTCATTTGCTTTGAAATGCATGAATTTGTAAAGGTCCATCTTAATATTTCAAATGTTTTTATACTTCTTTTGCATTCTCCTCATTTATAACTGTATCTAAGAGAAGCTCCAGACAATCTACAACGCAGACTTATGAATAAAGAACCAAGGAGAATAGATCTTTTTGGAAGAAGAACTGTGACTACTCTTCTTCCAGGTTAGGGTAATAAACTGTGAAACTTCATGAATAAATACATTAGGGTAAGAGAATGTCCTTTGATCAGATTCCAAGGAATTGTGAAAAAGAATTTAAGTAGATTGTCTAAAAGAATAGCTACTTGGAGAACAAAGGAAAATGCTTGCTCTTGGGTCCAAGGTAGAAGCAGAACACGGGAGTTAGACTGAGGTGCAATAGGAAACAGAAGATCATTACAGTTACCATCTTCAGGATTACTGAGAAAGAGTCAGACAAACATTTAGTTATCGGGAGCTACAAAAGCTTAATGCATGCTTACATGTTTTGAAGGAGTTTGTGTTCTGTATGATGAACCATACAGAAGATGCAGTAGACTCTTAATTATCCATAATGTGCAAGAAACTTTACTGTTCTACCTGTCTGCTGTCTGTCTATTGAATGTCTTTTAGAAAAATCACAACTTCTGAAGTCAGGAATCTAACAGTGATTCACAGGGATCTGTACCAGTTGTCTCCACCAATTAATTTTAATCTTTTGGGAAAGTCTGGATTGGAATGGTGCAAATTGGTGAGTCCTACAGGTCACCCAGCCTAGACATATCAGAAAATTCCAGTACACTAAGCCTCCTCATCTGCCAGTACTGCCTGTTTATATTGACTATGTTTATGAACATGTAAGACAACGAGAGACAGATATTTCAGCATACTACTGCTATAAAACCAATGCATAGAAAGAGTGTAGAAATCTGGGAATTAGGAAAAGTCCATTCCCTTACACAGTAAACCCATAAGAACATAAAATGACATACTGGACTAAATGCCAGCTGATGTAATTGTCATGTGAAATTTAACTGACGCATGAATATGTTTTTAATTCTGTCTGGATCCTTCTAATTTCTCATTTCCTCCCACTTGTTGATCAGATAATTCAGTGTATTAAAACATCTAGAAGAAAGGAAGTTTCCTTCATTAATTATGTTAAAAGGAAACTATAAATTCAATGTGTTGTCCTCTTCATATTGATAAAGGCATTTAGAATACTGACTAAACACCTAGTAATAGCACCAGCTCACATTTGCTGCAAAGTTACATGAATAGCTTCCTCTTTATGACTGGCTGATATTGAGAAAAATCAGCTGTCCAGATTTCTGCAGTAGCCTGCTGTTTCCCTTGCATGATTCGTTCCAAAGAGCCACTTTTCTAAGAGATATCCTTGAATGTGAAGTAATGGAAGTTTTTCTTCCCCAAGGTCAATTTCAGATTTTCTGTAAAGCTTTTAGGCACTGATGTGGACCTTCCTTGCTCATCAGTAAAATGAGGCTAAAGTCATGGTACAGTCAAGCTTCATCCTTCTTTTGACACTAATTGTGTGGCCTCATTGTTCTCCGATTTTCAGATGTATCTTTGCTGATGTTACAGACTGCACTCTAAGAGCCCTGAGTGCCCTACTGGGGCCTAGGTGCCCTGATCAACCCTGGAATCCCACACATGCATTCTCTGCTCCTTGGTTCAGGCACATCATTTGAGCTCGTGGTTAGACTTTCAGTCTTTGTCTGAACTATGCTGTCAGTGTATCTGGCTCAGGTCCTGCCTCTGGCCTTGTTTTCTGTGTGGACATTGACCTACCTTGCTGGTAGTTTGCCTTGAGTTCTGTCTTCAGTGGACACATGTTGCAATCTTGCCTCCAGCCCTGTATCTGCCTCCACATGCTGCTACTCCTGAATGGACTCCCAGGATGCCCCTGAACCTGGTTTGTCACGTCACTTTTTCATGAAAGTATATAGGATGGGGAACATGTAGCACCTAATGCATACCATTGGTGAAAACATGCTGAGCTCCTATGTGAAAGGTTGCTATGTGTTTAAAATTAAACATGTATGTTTCACAAAGCTTCTACAGCTCCAAAGTTATACTTGGCTTTCATAGAGCCTCAGAGGATCTTTTAGAAGTTAAGGGTCAATGAACAATTACCAGAACACTATGACAAAGCAGCAAAATACAAGGAAAACTGGTTGAAAAAAAGAGAAAACTTTGGGTTGCTGTCAAGTTATATTTTTTTAATTCAGCAAGTAGAATGAAGTAGACTTATTTGTGGGAGTACTTTATGAAGTCTACACCATTCCAGTAACCTTTTCTTAAAAAGACAGAAAATGTTTTTTTTCTTCTAATGTTCTGCAACTTGTTTGCAACATAAAAAGATACGTATTTTGGAATGTGGAATAGAGATGTACAATGGAGAACATAGGGAAAACTTGTCTGTTTGCTGTCCCATGCAATTACCAGATGTTTGTCATGGTAACCCCTGAAAAGCTTTGACCAGAGAAGGATTCTTAGGAGGCTGGACATCATGCCAGTTGGCTATGTAAAGCCTGCAAAATCCAAAGCAAATTCAGTCACCACCTATTGCTACTTAAAAAATAACAGGGGAAAAAAAAAAAAAAAAAAAAAAAAAACATAA
>NDXB01000972.1:82079-105304 GCA_002631895.1 Agapornis roseicollis
TTTTTTTTTTTTGTCCTCTTTCTGCGTGTTTTGTTTTGTTTTGTTTTAAAAAATATGTGCTTCAGTTTAAAGCCACAGCAGTTACAAATGTCTTTTCTTGAAACTGCTGTTGCTTTTCTGGTTCCTGTGCAAGAGCTGATAAAAAGAATGTTTCTGTTATGCTTTCAGTGTTTCTCTTTGACTGCTTTAAGACAAGGGGGTAATGGGTTTAAACTTAAACAGGGGAAGTTCAGGTTAGACATAAGGAAGAAGTTCTTTACTGTGAGTGTAGTGAGACACTGGAACAGGTTGCCCAAAGAAGTGATAAATGCTCTGTCCCTGGTAGTGTTGAATGTCAGGTTGGACAGAGCCTTTGGCAATATGGTCTAGGGTGAGGTGTCCCTGCCCTTGGCAAGGGAGTTGGAAAGAGATGATTTTTAATATCCTTTCCAATCTTAAAATCCTTTCAAACCCGAACCATACTATGATTCTATGGTTCTATGATTTCCTTCCCTTTCTTTCCCTTCCCAGGAGGGAGTAGAAGTGCAAGTAGTTTGACTCAAATGCATATGGCAACAGATTGGACTAGGAGGCTGTGGGAACAGATGGGGAAAAGTTTCTTTTGAAGACAGAGTATAAGAAACAGTGGAAAAAATTTCTAGTGAAACTCTACAGATAAAGAGTCAATTTATATAGCACAGTCTCACTACCAATGCAGTAGAATTAAGTAGTTTTCCTTAAGGAGGGATCTTCACCCGTCCTTGTCTCTTGCTACAAACTTAAAGAAGAAAGCACAAGTTTGTATGCATGTGTAAGGTGTTAAATATGCTCTTACACTGTGGGTTAATGAAAACTGACCACTCCAAATTTTCTTCAAACTTCAAGTGAAAAGAAACACAAATATGTATGCAGTTATAGGTGCAGGAAACTTGTTTGGAAGCTATTGGTACAGGTAAACGATTTTTACTTTTGGCTGACCCTTGGACAGAAATGGAAAGGAAATGCCAATATCTACTGAAGCAGTATTTTTATTACAAGCAATTGGTCTTAATATAAAAAAAGGGATTGACTTTGGCTAAAGTCTATAACAGATTATATGCACATATGCGTTTTGGGGATTGCTGAGTACTTCCTAGACTGTTTTGCTTTCTTTGTTATTACATTTGGGTTGCTGAAAATCTGTTCTTCCTCTGTCATTGAATTTATATTTTCAACTTAATTTTTTTTATCTTCTGTGTCTAGTGTTATGGTATCATTTATAATCCACTTACTGTTCTTTATGTTTTTTTCTATAGAGAAGAATATGCTAAAATAAAATCTCATAAGTATAGAGTAGAAAACCAATTTGAATGACTTCAAAATGTAGTAAAACTAGAATGATGGCAGGTTACCGTAAGAGAATGTTTATACTGGAGTTATTCCACCTTTTATGAATACCTGAATGTAATTTCTGTTCAAATACAATTTCCTTTTTTTTTTTTTAAGTTAAAAATAAATTTACTGAAAAGTTTATTTTCAATCTTGCACCAAGTTGACTTTTATTCTCAGAATTTAAGACTATTACTGGCTAGCTTAAATATCTGTGACAAGAGTTACTTAAATAGAAACTGTTTTTATATACTTTTTAATGGTGATATTTTTCTTTTAATCACATTTTATTGTGTTACATGTCAAGATTTCTCTGATTTAAAATATTTGCTATACTTTCCTTTAAGCTACTGTAAATGATAGCTGACACTACATAATAAACTATTCTAGGATGTAGTTAGGGAATCTGCCACTTTTTTTCTTTTTTGTTAAGCTGAACTGTGCGCCCAAAATATTTCATGTTTATAGGGCTAGAAATTCAGTATCAGAAAGAAGCTTAACACTAGTACTGTTAGGATAGAATTGTATGAATAAACTACAATGGGAAAGTTGCGTTCCCAGTCATGTTCTGTGTTTTGTCTAGCTGATGAATGCTTCAGTGGTTAGCTACAGGTGGGTATCTCTCAGTACTTGCTTGTCATTTTTTTTCTCTGACTGAGTGAATCTTGTTACAGAATGTGATGATTCGCAAGAGTGCTGCGTCTCAGCCTAACCTCTAGCTCAGGGCTTGAAATAATTTCTGTAAGACTTTCAATGCTTTTTAGGTTGAGAGGTGTGATTAGGTGTCATTTCTTTTTAGACAACTGAATACACACTTGCTAGATTCTATTGAAGCTGCATGACTGCTGCATAGCAATATTTGAAAGAAAGGTATGAGCCAAATGGGTGATTTAGAAACTGTGTGAGAAAGCATAAATTACTAGAATAGCTGGTTTTCACAAGCATTGGATTTGTCTTGAAAAAAAAAACAAAAACAAGCTATCATTGAAATATTATCACATCTACTTTATGGAGAGGAATGGGGACATAGAGATTAAGCCAAAAATGAATGTACTTCTCCCAAAATTAAACTGAGAACCTGGAATGGAAAATTAATTTTTATTGGATAGTTTGGCAAAGGTCTATAAGCCACTAGATTACGATGGAAAAATTTCCACTTCACTAACGATGTCTCTCTGTGGTATGTTCCCTTGGTTAAAACATGAAGCTATGTTTCTTAGCTCAGAAATTGTAGGAAGGCATTGTAGATCTGTAATTCCAAGCATTTGGTGCTTTGACTCTTGCTATTCTTGATTTTCCCTCTTCTTTGTGCCTGATTTCATGAAAGGGAGGGAGGAAAGTAAGTTTGAAAAGTAAATGTAGGACAATTTGGGGCCAGAAAGGGAAAGATGGTTTGCGATAGCATAGTGCTGTCTGGTGCCTATACCTCTTTGCCAAAGACCGGTCTTAGTACATGCTGAAGAACTGATTTAGGCATTCAAACAACTTGCAATTACAGAGTAATTAGCTTGTGAATGGAAATAATTGTTTGCAATAGGAGTTTAATAAATCTATAAATTCTAGAGTTGATTCAGTTATCTCCAGTATTTTCCTTATTCAGTTCTATTCTTCTTAATTCTGTACTTTCCATCAGAAAAAATAATTTCATGTCGTAGAGACACAGCAGAATCATTTTCTTTGTGGCATCATATCTGTCACTTTTATCTTGTTGGGGTTCCCGTTTCTATCTGTTCCCTTGTGAACTGATCATGTCCCAGATGGTATAAGTCATGGCACTGTGGTGTGGCCATATGCTTTAAAACAAACATAAAAAAAAATAATCTGCTTTTGTATTACTGGCAATCAAATACTCATTATTACAACTACTTTCCTGAGATGGCTGAAAAGTAGGGAGGAGGGTCTTACTTTTTAAGGGACAATTTCCAATTACCAAGCATTTGCCGTATCCTTTTAGGAAGGACACAATAATTTTAACACATTACTGGGAATTTTGCTACTTTCCCAGCTACTATGGCAATATCTTTGTGGAATGCTACATAAGATCCAGAGGTTAAAAATGGATACCTATGTTTCTGTCTGTTTTTAAGTACTTCATTTATGCCAGTAGGTGGTTTTAATTCTATACCCTGGACTGAATCCAGCATATGTGAGGTATATAAAGTGAATGCAATTAAGTAGATTTACAGTTGGCCTGTTGGTTTACCTCTCAGTGAATATGGTCACGAATGGAATATTTGACGCTGAGGACTATCTGGTGCTTTTTCAGTGCTGGCTTGGACTACATAATCTTTGGAGTTGACTGATAAGATTTGTTTTCCGAGTGAGGCATTAAGTGTTTTTCAGGACCTACACTGGTCCATGAATCTTTTAATAAATTGGGAAGATTGTCTATTGAATCCACAAGTTTTATGGGACACACATCTTGTAGCAGTTTGCTATCTGCTACAGGAAGCTCAGCTGCCTTGGTTCTGAATGATAACTAATTTTAGGGTGGTATCAAAGAAAAAAATGTCACAGAGAAATATGTTGTAATAGTGTCTATGCAGTTTGGGTTAATATATGTTAGGCTGTGCTCTGAATTCCATGTTCATAGTCTTAACTTCAGAGAGTTAGTAAAGACAATGGAACATTTTATTTTTTTTATTGTGACTGAAAAGTTTGGATTGTTGTATTTGACTATTTTATTGCATGCTTTACAATATATTATTTTGAGAGACATTCTATGTAGAATGTACAAAGTAAGTCTGCATCTACATTTGTGTCTTTTTTGATATGCCTTGTGTATTCATACTGTCTGACGGTATCCTGCAAATAGTTGTTTTTACTAGATAAGGCATAGTCTAAAACAACCCTATGTGCCTGTATGTGACTCTCTCAAGTGTTTCTTTTGTGGAGGACTTATACTACAGGATTTATTTTGAATAATTTTCTGTTTTACTTATGAATGATAATGCTAATTTAATACCACAATCCAACGATTTTCATAGTATCGGGATGTCTATGACTTCCATTGAATTCTGGATTCGTTTCTTAATGCAGTTTTGCATTAGTACTTTTTCATTAAAGAATATAATTATTTTGCTATTGAAATTAAGTTACTCCTTGGAAAGTATTTTTCCCTTTCTCCTTTGAGGAGAAAAGCAGGGAGTATGCTTTTTCTCATTTTTGATACCCACATCACTTGTAATATTATTGACATGTTATTGAATTCAATACTGTTTAATTAAAAACTGCAAAGACCTGTGTAGAGACTAAAAAAGTTTCTTTAATGTAGCATCAAACTTAATTGTTTTTTAATTTAGAAACTGAGGTTTCTAAACCTTGGGTTTAGATTCTACATAATTCTACTTAAAATAAATGGTTTAAATTCTGAAGGACACCCTTTAAAATACAATTTTAAAGGGTTATTTTACCTGCCTACGTGAAATGTAACTAATGTTTTGTTATTTAAGGGGAAAAGATTGTGTTACTCTTTCTAAATATTTTTTTTTTAAAGTAACTTAAGCATTTGCTAAATTATCCTGAATTATAGAAATCAGTTCTAAGATGCTGGTGACTTTTCTATCTGTTCAGCTGTTACAAAATTTTTCTAACTTTTCTGTAGGCTGAATCTTTAGTCTTCATATACTATAACTTCTTTCTTCCAAATTTTTTTCTTTTTTTTTAAATGAGAATACAATTTTACTCTTTTTTAGGCTTACATATATGAAATGCATTCAAGCACTTTTTCACACAAACTGGGTGGACACACAGAATCTGTTATCAATGTGACTTTTAGTCCCTCGTCTCCACAGGTAAGTCATTGCTTTTTTCCCCTTATTTGTAATTAAAATATGTAAAATCTTCACTATAGGCTTGCTTTTTACTACTCTTTTATTTACCTGCCAAAGTGCTGTGCAGCTGCAAGGGTTGTTCATCTACTTCCACTATGGTTATTTTGTCAGTTATAAACTAATGCAAAATGCTGCATGCTACAGAGACAAATGTTTTGACTAAGTGCCTACAAAGAATTCTGGCATGGGAACTACTGCAAAACTGTACTTGTTGAATGTTGGGAAAATTTATATCTGCCTCAAATTACCTGACTGGACTATTAATTCAGGAAATATAAGAGAGAAGTAAGTAGGGGCAGGGAAATGGCAAGGGGTTTAGGCATACTCTAGTTACTCAAAGGCCTGAAAGATTTAAAGAGCAATGTTATTTTAAATGATGCCATGTCAGAATAAATAGTGTAATAACTTTATTACAATGTTTTGAACAACTATCAGTGTTGTGTTTTGAGCTTTTCAGATATCTGTAAGTAAAAAGTACTCCAAAAAATTTAGGTATTAGGCAATGACAGTTCCTATTTTGTACTGATCATTAATACTATACTGTGTTAACAGCATTGTATTTCAATATAGTGGTTTAATTATAGTGCAGCAGTAGAAAACAGACTTCTGTGTATATATGTTTTATCTCAGAACAATAGCTTCCCTGCAGCTTATCAGTCACATGATTTTTTTGTGTATTGTTTTGAATACTATAGACTTACCTTCTTTGTTTTCATTCATTGAAACATGAAAACACATTGAAGGATTGACACTTTCTGTACTTCTTATTTTAAAAAGACAACAGTGTTCATTACATACAAAAGAGTGTACAGTAGCTCTTTACATCCTCAACACTGACGGTACTGGGTACTGTCGAAAATGTTTGTGGAGTAAGCATAATTTCTTTATATGTGGGAATATTGTGACATTTACATATCTCCTTTCATTTGTAAATAAAGATGCTAGAATTCCTGTGATTTTAGAATTTCTGGAAACTATTCCTTGTGTATGATGTGTTGTTTGAACTGAGAAACTGCTAATTGCTATCTTGTGGTGAGCATAATGAATTTCTGTTCTTTGGATTCAGCAATGCTATGTTCAACCAAATGGTATAGTTTATTAAATATTACACCCAGATAAAAACTAGTTTGAGGTTTAACACTGGACAGAGTTCTGCAAAAAATATATTATATTATATTATATTATATTATATTATATTATATTATATACCAAGTAATAGAGTTGTCTGTAGTCTTGCAGCATCCTGACCTGTGGTCCAGCTGTTGGAATACATTTTAGTGGAAAATATCTTATTAAAGTTTAACTGTTAAAAGCCTAGAGGCCCAATTGCAATAATGCTGTGAATCAAGACTTTGAAGTAACTATGTTCAGGCAAACAAGTTGTTGATCAGGTGGGTAGAATCCGTGAATGGTATAAAATAAACAGTGGCTATGGTTACAAGCCAGACTGGTCTAAATGGAACGTGTTCCTTGAGGCTCAAAGCCCCTAATACGGAACTGTATGAAGTCCAAGGACCAGAAACCCTTTTCTTGAAGAGCTTTCCTGGGAAGCAAGAGCTGTGGATTTGAACCAGGTGACAGATTTCCCTATAGATATGGTTTGGGGGAAGATTTTGAAGCTGATGTTAGTAGGAAGACTTTACTAAAAAGCAAGGAATGTACAGAAACTGCTCCTTTGAAGGATTACAGTTGCATTGTAAATTCCATTAATCAAGTCAATCTGTATAATAAGTACTCCAAAATGTTTTCTAAATAAGTAGTTTTTGGGGATTGCAGAACCACAAAAAAAAAAAAAAAAAAAAAAAAAAAAAAAAANAAAAAAAAAAAAAAAAAAAAAAAAAAAAGAAGAAAAATCACCGGGGCTAAGAAATGAAATGATAAGCTTTTGGAGTGGAAAGGAAGAAAACTTCTATTAAATCAGTAAAGAATAATGCCATGCCTTGAAAGAAAGCCTTTTCATTAGGCAGCCAGAGTTTCCAACACTAGAAGAATTTTATATCTACCACTAGTGAGGGATTTAAAGTTGACACTGTTCCTATTTCATCCAAAGTTTGAATGAATATGACCAAGAATTATATTGGATTCTGAATAACCTCTGCACAAAGCCCCATTCCATTCAATGGGAACCCCTGGCAGGGAAGAAGTAAGGGGTAAAAAAGGGAAGTGGCTGATGAGTGAAATTCAAGCATTACAGCTAAGCTTTCTGCTGTGGAAAGATCCAGCCAAGAGTGAGGTGTACTGGCAACACTCCAGTTCAGTGGTTGCTTGCCCAGCACCTGTCCATGAGGTAGTTTGTTCCAGCCATTATTATAACTCTCACTTGCATAACTGTTCTTCCAGAAAAGAGAAAAAACCTGGATGAGTATAATAGTGTTTTTTTAACTGATGGGGGGCATTGTTGCTTTCATCATATAATACTCTGGAATGATTTATCAAACGGTTGCTATGAAAGCTGGACAAGGGAAATAAGATAGAAGCTTTGCAATTATCTTAGATTCATTTTCAAGATGATTTATCAGTTTTATTATTCTTATTGTCACTTCCTCATTTTCACTCATTGTTCAAAACTTACATAGCACAAAGTGTTTTCTTATCATAATATTAATTGAATTTAAATCTATTCTAGGTAAAATACATTAAGGAATATTATAGTGTTTAATTGTGATAACTATAACACATTTGAGTCAATCTAAGTTAAAATAGGGTGGGAGTCTTATCTTCCAAATATGGGAACAATAAATCGTCTTTCTTTGAAATGTTTTTGAAGCAAGATAAAAACAAATGGGGATACTACTGTCATCAGCTGGTTTTTGTTGGCTTGTAGTTGAGTATTGGTTTCATCTTTGTACAAGCTGAGTGAACGCTGTGTGGCAAAACCATCTAAGTACACTCTTGCATATTATTATCCTCATCAGTAGCTGCTTAAGAAAAACAATTAAAAAAATGCAGAGAAGAATTAAAAAAGCTCCAAACTCTGAGCCAGTATAATGTGCTGGAATTTAATGTGTCACGACAGAATCATGACTTTGGATTCAGTGTGCAATTGCTACCACCATATTGATACACTCAGACGTAGCTTTGAGAAAGGGAAAGAAAACCCACCAGCAACTACACTTAAATAGAACAAGCCCTGAGCAATCTGATCTGAGTTCAGCATTGATCTTATTTTGAGTAGAAGGTTGGATGAGGTCATTTCCTCAAGTGCTCAGAAGTTTTCCTGTTTGAAGTATGCACATATTTAAACACACGCTTGATAAGTTGGTGTAGGGCATTTGATGAAAAATAATCAAAAATATAATTGCATTATATGAAATATGGAAAATCTGTTCTATTCTCTTTGTCTATAGATTTAAAGGAAGTAAACATATGACAGTATGATGTAACCACCCAACTGATATCCCAAGAGATAACTTCAAGATCAAAAAACCTCAAAACTAGTTCAAAATGTACAAAGTCCTCAGTAGCCTGTTCTGAGTTCAGTGTTCACCTTACTCCAAACAGACTGGATGATAAAATTTCATGTTATTCCTGCAAATTGAATTATTCTCTGTGCTACATATACAAGCTCCAGAAATCTTTTGTTACTGGAGACATGGCAATTTAAAATTGCCATGGAGTAAACATTAACATCTTGTGATTGCTATGTAAGCTCAGCTAGTGGCTTGTTTATCAGTAAAATATCTAATTTACTAGTGTGGAAGGTATTAATGAAAATTTTACTTAATAGAATACATATATTCTATTAATTTATAAGTCTGATTTTATGTTTAGAAGTACAGATATTTCAAATAACAGTAGGTTTAGGTGCTATTATATTGTGACACGTTTAGATTAGATACTAACTTACCACATGTGCATTACTTGGCAGCAGGAGAAAGTTAAATGAATAGTAGAGATCTGGAGAACTCTCACAAACTAGATTTGCATGGGAGCCACTGAAAATTTCATACTGATTTTCTGCTGCCCTGCTTGAAGATGGACACATTTCATGTTCCCAGTCAGGATGTTTGCTTGTGGGTCTCAGGTAGATAGTAATGCGATTTTCACACTAAAACCACAGCTTAGTCAGAGTTGGCTACAGGTGGTTTTGGATGTGTTTGGAAATATGAGTTATCATCTTTTACTAGCTCCTAACAAAGTATATTTTTCCTGGTGGTCACATCTGGAGATTTTACTTTAAATCAACTTGTATGAAAACTACGTTCTGTTGCAATTTTGGTTCACTTAATCATGAAATTTTCCACAATGGAGGCAGCTTTTGTAGTGATGTGGAAAACTCTTTTTCAGACTTTAATTTGCTGAGTTTTGTATTAGTATTGTATTAGTCTTGCCTGATTCCTGTGTAGAGCACATTTTTTTCAGCATGATATTCTTCCTTAGGATTCAGGGCTATCTTGTGGATCATGTGGATTTACAACTTGTGACCAGTTTGACCTGTAATATGGTATCACAAAAGTCAGGAAAGCTCTTTCACATGCTTTTCTTGAGCCCAGTCGATTCCAATTGCTACCTGTCATAATCCACAAGTACATCCAAGCTAGTTGTAAATGTAATTTCATAATTTTTGGTTTTATCTCTCCTGTAATTTTATCTCTGAGATGAATAACCAGTCAGTCAGCTGTCAGCTTTTCTGATCTTCTATTCCAGAAGATCAAAGGCTAGAAAATGCTATCAGATTCTAAAAATTAAATTTTTTCTTTTTCTTTTCTGAAATGTGTTTTTTAAAAAATTAGTTCTGCTTGAAGATGAGAATAACTTTCAAGAATCTGGTTTTAAAAAGTTTTTTATAGACATTTGTTGAAAACTTGGTAAAAAACTTTTGTCTTATTTACTGCCCTTGGATTGAGCAACCTATATATTCATGAAACAAGTAGAAGCAGAAGATGGAAAGTAAAGCTAGAATGGACATCTGTCGGGAAGCTGTTGTCATGTCAGAAAAATATCAGGAGTGTGTGAGTGCTCTCATAAGGAACAAGAAAGCAGCAAAGTAGCAATGAAAAGGCTTGAGATGAAGTCTGAGAAAAGCAATCAGGATAAGAGTGGATAGCTCACTTAAACAAAAATCTGGCAACTCTGTAGCAGCCAGTGGGCAGAGATCCTCTTGTACTATCTGAGAAGATAAAAACACCCACATATATAAAGGCTAGAATGGGTTTTCTGAAGCCTCAGAAAGTTAGGAACTGAGATTAAGGATGTAAGTGTATCTGTGGAAAATGACACCTGGTAAAATTCTGAAGACAGATTACTTTAGGATTTTAATTGGCTTCAGAAGTAATAGGCTTTTGCAAATAGGTTATTATTCATTTCAGAAAACATACTTTCCTGGAATTTGAGGAAATTCACAGATTTCCTGAGCTGAAACTCAATATACCTCTACTATCCGTGTTAAACAGCTACTGTTAATTTACATAATACATAATATACAGTTAATAAAATATAATTCTCTAAATGCAGTAATGTCCTGCTCAGGAATTATTGATAAAGAGGAAGAAAATATGTGGGGTTTTTTCATCAGAAATGGACCGCTGAATTGTTAATTATTCTTGAATACAAGAATTCTCAAATTTATTCGTACCGCACAGGTCTTTTTTTTTTTTTTGTTTGTTTGTTTGTTTTTTGTTTGTTGATTTTTTTTTTTGTTTGTTTGTTTGTTTTTTGTTTGTTGATTTTTTTTTTTGTTTGTTTGTTTGTTTTTTGTTTGTTGATTTTTTTTTTTGTTTGTTTGTTTGTTTTTTGTTTGTTGATTTTTTTTTTTGTTTGTTTTTTTTTTTTGTTTGTTTACTTTAGGACTTTCTACTGTAGCATTTGTAGTGCTGCCATCTTAAGGGTTTGTACTCCTATGACAATGTAGGTTACATGTTAAATAAAACATGCTTGCAACTGTAGCAGTTTAAACTAGCATGTTTTACTTAATTCTTTTGATTGTCTGGTGCTGTATATGCAGCCACTCAACTGGCTTGGCTGAGAATCTCCAAATGCAGAGTGTGATTAAAATTAAATGACAAAACAGAGACTGTGAAAGAGAGAGACTAGTGTTTTTCTAGCACATCCTTATGCTTCTTAACATCAAGTTTTCAACTCTTCACTTATTTCACAAACCTGTTCTCTCTCTACGTACTACTTTAAGGTGCTGAGGAAGAAATTTCATCAGTTGTCTTTATGAGCAGTCGTGTGCAGTAATGCAGGCTTTGTATGCAGACTGTCTTTGCCAAAGTCTGTGCTGTAGCTTGTGTCTGCTGAGAAATTATTTCCTTTACCTATGTCCAGCCAAAGAAGACAGCTGCATTAAAAAGAAAAAAAGCCTGCTGCTGACCTCATATACATGCTTTCTGAGGTTTCTGAATGTATTTCTTTCCTTGTCTTTTAGCCAGATTTGTGTACTCTCATTTGTGTAACCTTAGGGAATTAAACAAGGAGTACACATATCTTAAAATTAATGAACATATAAGTTTCATTTTTCTAATTTACTGAAATTGCAGTCTGCCTAATTTTTATTAACATTCTGTTTTCATTCACCATCATGTTCACTATACCTCTTCATTTATTCTCAAATGTACAGATTTATTATCTTGGTATTAATTGTAAAACAAAAAAAACCACCTGAGATAGCACTTAATACAATTTATCTTAATTTTCATAGGCTAAATGCTGTTCCAATTTGATCAGCTTGTAAATGGTACTAAGATATTAACATAATGCAGTCTATGGCATATTCATGTGCCCTTTCTTATTCTTATAATTCTCATAAATAAGACTTATCAGAGGGAGAAGTTGGATTCCCTGGACCAAACACTGTGGTAAAAACATCTCTGCAAAAGGTAACAGCACCCTGAATACTGCAGAGCAAATAAATCATTATGACAGTGAGCGAGACCTTTGGGTTTTTTTATGTAAGACAGTGCTTTTAAAAAAATCATTAGCAGTCACTGACTGATGCAGCTGTGTAGTTTACAAGACCATAACTTGTTAATAACCTGTGAGATAGTCTTCAAATTTAGAGACTTGCATAACCATTCAACTTTAACAGTTCAATGAATTTAGAAATTCAGGCAAAGCACAGAGGTATAGCTTGTCTTTTATCCTAAATTTAGTCCTGGTCTACATGGCTTCTGTGAACACTGGAGCTTCAGCTTCACCCACCTTTTGGGGATTCTTGAAATGGACTTGGTTTCTTACAATGTCTCATTTGGCTGCTGTGTTTGAGTCACTGGTTACATTTGGAAATCTTGGCCCTTGCTAAGCTTTTTAAAACCTGCTTTGATGGAAAACAATGTAGGGCCCTGGGCTGTACCATACTCTTGCTATGAGTGTGGTCAAGCCTGTGGGGAACCTATTGGTGTGACACAACAGATAGTCCTCCTGAATTTATTCCAGTCTCTGAGAATTCAGAATCAGAGTTCCTCACTGCACATGTATGTCTCTGCTTATAGCAGGAAGATAATTTCTTCTGCAGTTTCTAAGAAAACCCTGTGGTGCTGTGTGCCAATTAATATAGGAATTAATATTGTTTAGCGGAAAAAATTGTTTGTGACGAAGAAATTCTTGTAAGTATGTATGACAACTCTGAAGAAGGATGGAAGATTTTTAAAAAAGAAAGAAAAAGCCTTCTGTAAAGTAAAAGGGACATTATAATTCAGCTTAATCATGGGATACTCTGGCCATTCTAAGTGCAAATAACAGCTGTATACCACATGATTTTAGATGAATCTTGCAGTGGTACACTTCTCAATTCATAGCAGGTTTGTTGTAAAATCTTTACTGCATTTCTCACAAGGGTATATTTTATTGAATGACACTACTAGGTTGAAAGGGGTGGTACTAAACAATTGATTACTCAGCTGTTTAGTGTAAATTCTGTTTACCAAGTATCTAGACAGGAAGGGCGGGGGTACCCTGTGGATTGAAGACTGTTGGCTGGGAGTAGGAAGGACAGGCACTAACTGTAGTCATAGGGATAATTTGGAGAACAGACAGCTTCTTGGAAATGATCAGATAGAAAATGGGAGTGAAGAGGGAATGGTGGAGACTAACTTTGTAAGAAGTGGACGGAAAGAGCATATGTGTGGAGAGAAGTGATGATAGTGGAGAGATTAAGAGAGTGACTACAGGGAGGGATTGAAAGCTCTGCAGAGAGAAGAGAAGAGAAGACAGCTGCAAGGTTAAGAGATGTATTTTCTGTACTTTTAGTTAAGCCTTTTTTTTTTTTTTTCTGAAAAAGATTGCAAAATTGAGATGCTCATGGCCTGGTTTTCAGACTTCCTGAGGACTAGAAGAGGTTGCTCTTGACTTAACAGTTCTTCAAATCAGTGTATTCAATGCCTCACTAAAAAAATGCTTTTTCAAAAGACATGAAGAGAGCTGCCAAACAAAATAAACCTGTCTTACTCCCTTCACACACTACACAACTGTCTTCCAGGAGCCAGTAATACACTATTGAAAGGGATAAGTGAGCATGCTCCCTGGAGGGGCAGGTAGAAAAATATATTGCAAAGTGTACTTTGAATTTTGAATACAGTCTCCTGTCCTCAGAAGCTAAAGTGAGGAAGGTTTGCCACATGAGAAGAACTAAAAGACAAATCATTAGGAGTTTGTTCAGTTTTATATAGAAGTATAAATTAGAATTTAATCATCTCACATAGCCCTCTAAGAAGCTGTCCTTACAGTATCTCATTTCTTTTTCTTGCTGCCTTGAAAAGTATCTATCATGCATTTCTCTTGCTCAACATTCATAGAATGCAGTTGGACATTTGCTGATACTAAAAGCCATTCTGGAGTAGGTTTCACTTTCCCATTTAGATAAAATTCAAGCACTCGCATTCAAAGAAGATTCTCCCTTCTTACACTGTCTTTAAGAAACTTAGGGCCAAAATGAGTGGTAATTATGATGTAAATGTATAGAGGACATATAAAAAGCAGAGTTCAGACATTAAATATACAATTAGTTAAAATGTAAGGAAAAGGAAATATGGAATGAACTGCATTCTAAATGAGCTTTTGGAAAGTGAAAAGTCTTAGCTAACAGATTAAATATGAAAAGAAAAACAGACACAACTTCTGTCTCAAATTAAAATAGCAACATAGAATGATTCCAGCTGTCAGATGGAGTATGATAGCCACACCAAGCATTTTGGCCCAGCTCGTAGCTGTATGTGAACTGTGTACACCATAGTGCAAGGAAGGCGGGAAGCAAAAATTCTTTAAAGCTACCTTTTGTGCCTCTCTTTTTCCAGTTCACTGCATAAAGTACAGCAGGCTCGTAAGTGCTTGGCTCTGCACTCCCTAACAAGTTTACCCTGTGAGCTGATCTAGCAGCTGTGGGGACTTCTTTGCCTTCTTCCTTTCAGGCTTGCAATGTGAACTGAAGAAGGCTGGGAAGGGGATCCTGTGACCCTTTTTCTTACCCCATAGAAAAATTCAGCAGCTGGAATCACCATTGTTCCTAGCCCCTGTGTTTCTGAAGAGTGGTATTTGAGATGTTTAATGATGACAGTAATTCATGCATTAAAATACTGGCATTGTAATCTGAGGGGATTGGTTCATCTATGCTTTTTCATGATTCAGACACAATATATCTACTTTGTCTATTCTACTTCTATCATAGTAGCTGAGACACCCTGTGACAAGTTTTTATACAGACCTGTAGCTGTATTCAATCCAGCTAGTTGCTTAGTCATTCAAGAGCCTTACCTGAAAGAAATAGATCATTTTCCAACTGACATACTATGCCTTACCATGCCATACGGTACCATAGATCCACATATGGGTCTTCAGCATTCATGACTTTTATTTCAGCTCCTCTGCTACATGGAGTGGCTAAGGCCTTTGGGTTTGTCAAGTTTGGGAAAAGAGGCTGAGGGATGACCTCATTGCTCTCTACAGCTTCCTGAGATGGGGATGTGGTCATAGTGCTGATCTCTTCTCCCTTGTATTCAGTGACAGGACATGTGTGAATGGGTCAAAGCTGCATCCGTCAGGGGAGGTTTGGACTTGACATGAGGAAACATTTCACTAAAGAGACAGTAGTCAAACACTGGAACAGGCTTCCTGGAGAACTGATCAGTGTCCCAACCTGTCAGTATTTAAGAGGCAATTGGACGATGCCATTAATAACATGCATTAACTTTGGAAAAGCTAGATCTTTAAGCATGCAATTCTGGTTTTGTCACCTTTGAGTTTTCTGTTGGTGTTCTGGCTTTTATCTCCCTTCATTTGAGAAAAATTAAAAGGGACCTTTCAGAACACTGGAATTTGCTGGATTTATTTTAACATTTATAATCCTTGCAGGTAAGGTGAAAATTAATACTTCTACTATAGATATGAAAACATTCTTTGCTAGTAAAAATGTTAAAAGTAAAATGACCCATATGCTGACAGCATATTATCTGGGATAAGTGATGGACCTCACAGACAGAATTATCATGCATCTACTGCAGTTCAAAAGTTTTGAAAGGCAGCTATTCCACACCAGTTCCTTCTTCTAGTTCTATAAGGTCTGGCATACTGCAGGCAATGAAAAAGTTTAAGTAATATGGACACTTTTATTATAGGCCAAGGATTCTGGTACAGATACCGATCATATGGAGGCAGCTTGAGTCCATTAGACTTTATTAGCTCTGTCTCAGCAGTAGCCCTTCAAAGTCACCAGTTGCTCTTCACTTGTTTAGTTTACACTAAAATGTAGCATGTGCCATTGCAGAATGAGATTATGTTTTTTACAATTAAAATCCTGTTTTGAGATGTGATGAGGAGTGTTGTAGAGGGGCCTTTGTAGAATAGAATAATCAGAATTGAACTGCCCAGTTTGAATTTGGACAGAACTGGGGTCAAAAAGCCTGCAGTAGTGAAAAGCAACAGCTGATTCCAGTTATCAGATTTTAGCTAAATTTGCTATAGTAGAAATTTTTTTAAAACATATATATAGATCCAAGTATAATTAATAATATGATAAGGAAAAGGAAACAAATCTTAGAGCTGTCATTCTAAGAAAAGCCATAAAGTAAGATTACAGTTCCTACAAATTTATGAAGAATATGACAAAAAGGTTACTCTTTCAAGTGTTAATATTTGTTTTAGAATATCTTAAAAGTAGTATATATAGAGCCAGCAGATGAATCCTGAGAACTTCCAAGCAATTGTACTATAAACCAAATAGCACACTACATCTGGCAGCATTCTGTTGCATCTGGAGCACGTAACATTTTCTCCTGTGATTCTAACTAAAAGTTGCATTCCTTCCATTTTATTTTCAAGGCCCTTTTACTATGAAGTCTGATACAAAATTAAGAAAAACCTTTTTTTGGTTTCGCTTACAAAGCAGCTCAGAAGTCTAGAGGGATACATTAATGATAACAATAGATGCCTATAAACACCTATCATATGTAATTTACCTACTGACAAGTATTAATAATTGCAAAAAAGTACTATTCAGGAAAAATAGCCTTTTCATTTTGCTATTTTAGTTAAATATCTATTAGAACTCATCTTAAGGTTAAAAAAATACCTAATGAAGGACACCCAGACTGTGATTACTTTCAAAATTCATAAGGATTTCCAAAATTCCTTCTCTGTGTGGCAGAATACTGTATTTTTAGTATGAAGTATGAACACCAACTACCATTTTGTTTTCATTGTAATCTATATTTGATCTGAAAGTTTTGAATAAAATTCCAGCTAGCTAGCTGGCATCTGCTCAGAAATTCAACTTTTGAGGTTCTTCCATCAATAATGTGTGTATGCAGTTATGATACTTGTTGAGTGAAGTGTTTTTCAGTTCTCAGTGCATTCTCTTTCCAAATGTCAGATTTGCTCTATATTTGAAGGTTGGAACAAATTCTGTCTACGAATGACTCAACTTCAAAATGTTTTGTTTGCACTGCAGAATATGATATACTCTCCATTGGGAAGCTGCTAATCTGGCAGGTTTAGCTGGTTTTCCCACTGTCTTACTAAGTGTTATGCAAGCGTTGCTATCTCATGACTTGAACAGCTCCTGTTACTTTTACTTTAGATACAGAAACAGAGGTTTTAGAACATCTTGTAAATAATAAGGTCCATCTTGAAAATTAAGTGCAGCATTTCAGGATTCCTGTAAGTGATACAAAGGTCTGTATGGAATAAATATGACTCCGCTTTCTGTAAGTGTGAGTTATATGCCTTTATTATTTTACAACAGAATATCTCTTTCTCTTGAAAATGTATAAATATGCAGTATGTCATTTAAGACCATGGTTTGGCTTTTGAATTTGCTATGATCTGCAAATATTTTCCTGAGGAAAAGGTGGATTACCCAACAATAAAATTAACTTTCTGTTGGTAGGTAGATATGGGGAGGAATAATTCAGAATTAAAATGTATTTTGGGTCCTAGGCTATATCATCCAGGCACATATATACATTATAAAACTCTAAGCCACAGAGAATGAGTGAGTACCACCCAGAGGAAAAAAAACCTCTAAAAAGAGGAAACAGTACTTTTTTAATAAAGTCAGTTGCTACCTAAGTCATTCAGATGGAATGATGAGGTTGTGTATTAAGAACTGCAGGGTGTGTTAGAATGGCAGAAATACTTCTTTCAGA
Organism: Agapornis roseicollis; assembly: GCA_002631895.1. Taxonomy (NCBI): domain Eukaryota; kingdom Metazoa; phylum Chordata; class Aves; order Psittaciformes; family Psittacidae; genus Agapornis; species Agapornis roseicollis. The sequence goes on from NDXB01000972.1 coordinate 99,835, forward strand.
TAGGTTATTTTAAGAGGCAAATGGCTATTGATATTTCATGAAAATATGATTATTATGTAACCAATAGAAACTGATCAGTGTGAGGGAATTTTATACAGTGAAATGAGCCGTATTATCTCCTGTGTGCATGCAAATGAACCCTGGACTAGCATTTCTGGCCTCTTCAAAAAGATGTAAACAAAACAGACCATGATGGAGTCTGGAGGAAGAGACTGGTTTTTGATTCTCCAGGACCAAGGTAATGAAAACAAATGTTAATATGTTTGTTTAATTGCCTAATTCAGACTTGTATTAGTACAGACTACTATTTAGTAAAGACTAATATTAGTAAAGACTAACATTAGTAAAGACTAATTCAGTCTTGTATTAGAAAGAGAGATGATTTTCTTTATTTCACTATATGGGAAATTGTAAAGAAACAAGAGATTTTTATTTATTTCATTAAATAATTTTGTATCTATGATATCAGGTCTGGAATCCATTTGACTGACATCACTACATCTGGGTCACCTGTTACAGTGCTTAACTGAAGTGAAAAACAGTTATAGTTTTTTAAGCTCCCCCTTCTGTAAACGCTTCCTTTTCCACTGAGTTATTTTAGGAGTTTTGATGGGCAGTGATTTTGGATTTAGGATTTTGATGGGCAGAGATAAAGAAGTGATGCCAGTGAGCAGAGTATAAAAAGACATATATGAAATGCACTTATTTTAATTTAGTAGAATAGTAGATACTAGATGGCAAAGTCCTTTTCAACTTAGACATGTATACAATTTCTTTGACATTGTTTGATTTATTGTTTGCTCTTTTGTGCCTGATGAATACAAAGTATGGCCTCACAGTTCAAGAGAAGAACAAATGAGACGGTGTATCAGAATTATATTCAAGACCTAGAATGAAGGACTACCTAAGAGCTAAACAGGTCATTAATGGTCAATATTCAAACCATATTCACTGTGCATCCTCTTGTTCCATTTACATTTCCACTATGCTTCTATCTTACAAATTCCTAGACTAAAAATTGGAATGATTTAAAAGTAAAAATAAATACTGCTACAGTTAAAACTAACAGAACATCAAAAGTGACTGAGATTTGTTCAGTGCATGGTATGGACAGTATTCTGTATTGGAGTGGAATTTTGGTTTATAGCTAGAATAGATCATATGCCAATATTCATGACATACTCATGAGACAACTATTCATATTGATAAAGTGGCACCTTATCAGTAGTAATATTGCAGTCTGGAAATATAAGTGGGTTGCAAGAACATACAACCCATATTAATGTATCAGAGGCTTTTGTACTGTTCCAGGTTTTTATACGTAAGAGTGCAAGACATGTTGACTACAAGACATGCAAGAATACACATGTTGACTGATAGATTAAATAGCATGACATAAAGACGCTCAAGTGATTCAGGCTTCTGAGAGCTTTTTGAAGATCCTTTTTGAAGATGGGATTGTCAGATTTTAACTATCATTTATTAATTTGCTAGATCTTTTATTCAGGGTTTGAGCTTTTAGTCCTTTAGCTTAAGTCATGGAGACTTTTCCTGGTTTTGTTGAATGGCCTGAATTGCATTCCTCAAGCAAATCCAGAATGGGTGGTCATAATACACTGGCAGTCTGGGAGAGTCCGTAAATAACAAATAGCTCTCAAATAGCATGCATCATGGGTGGTCCAAGAGTTTCCTGGGAGGGACAGTTTCAGGAAAACACTGTGGCTTAGAATGGGAGTAGTGCTCTCTGTTCATAGATTTGTTCTCCATTTATTCTGCTAAGCATGGCTGACCTTGTGACAGCCACTCCTCTGGGAAGGAAAAAAATGTTACAGAAAAGGTAGAAAAGGAGATTCTGAATGCATAATAACTCCATATGAAATGGTCTCATAGGTCACAGTCTCATTTTAAGGCATTCTTTGTTTAACTGTATTTTTATTTTTCAGTGAAGAAAATCAGAGTTTGCGAATCTAAATTTATAACTAGAGAGGCAGGCATTACTGGATTGTGGTAAAATAGTGAAAGATCAGAATATCTGATTGCACACTTTGTAATATCTTTAAAATAGATAAACTCTGCATTAATTATAGTAGTGACACTCTTCTGAAAGAATACAGTTTTGTTCCTTAATACAGTATACAGTTGCATCCTCGTGCTTCTTTTTTGTCAAGCTACAGAACTTTTCCAGACCTTGAAGGTGAAGGGAATTTGTGTGCCAGACTTCTGTAGGGAAATGTTGATATGGGCGTGAATCACATCGATTACCTTGTTGTTAGAGCAGAGTTTCTTTTTGCTGTTTCTTAAGAATGATACTACCTCCAGTAGTACAGTTTCTTTTGTTTAAAATATCAGTGGTGCAATCGGTTTCAATTCTTCTATCTATTGCCCATATGTCAGTGCATTTATCCATTCTCAGTGGTTTATATCAACATATTTATGTCAGAGATGGTAAACTATAAAATCCAGCAATGACAAATCAGCAAAGTAGCTTTTTTATTTTTTTTTTCATTCCAGGAGTCTGAGTAATTCTGCATTAACTGTAGAAGTCTCATGTCTTTTTGTAAAATGTCAAGCCTCCAATAACAAAAACAATTATGCTAAGTGAAACGAAATAAAAACAGAAAAAGCATGTTGCTATAAACAGCTATTAAGGTTGAATCATACCAGAGTTTTGTGAATGTTTTCATTTTAGCACATCAGTTGTTTATTAATTTCTGACTTTTTTTTTTTTTTGCTTTTTGGGCAAATTAATAACACATGTTTTTATTCCCAGATCTCAAAAAAAAAAAGTTCCAGTAAAGTGAGCAAAAAGACTTCTTATTTGCACGTTTTTTGTGCTTTTCCTTTTCTGTCTTGAAAAATGAATACTTCAGCAGCATGAAATAGACACTAAAATCATAACAAGGATCAGTATTTTCATGAAGTGTCTTTCATTGGCTTAGGGGAAGAGACAGTTGCAGTTGTCTGCTGCATCATGTTTCACATGTACAACAAACCTGACATGAGCCTTTATGCTGCTTAGTTTTGTGGGGAGAAAAAAGGATCACAAAGAAAGAAACAATAAACTACACTGCATTAGTATTAGTATTAGTTAATTCTAGAACATTAAGGACAGCTCGGAATGAGCTATTGGTAGTTTTATGGTTCGTTATGCAAGCATATGAATCAGACTAGTTACTGAAATCTGCACTGTGTCTCTGTTCTTATCCCTCTCCTTCTCTGATAATACAAAAATAGAAACAGACTACTGCAGTCTGTCTTTTAGCTGTAATTCGGGTTCTTTGTCATCTGCTGTTTAGAAATCCATACCTAATTAGGCTAGAAAAATGAAGGTTATTCCAAGATAAACACTGATAATTGATTTTGCAAGTGCAACTTTGACGACGTTTTGAATTCACTTCAAGTTTGCCTGGTGATTTCAGAAAAATTGGCTCTTGGTGTCTTTTGTTTTCAAAATCCCTCATGTGAATCTGAAACCAACTAAATTAACAACAGGTTAATTTTGAGGATGATCAGGGGACTGGAGCACCTCCCGTATGAAGACAGGCTGAGAAAGTTGGGGCTGTTAACCCTGGAGAAGAGAAGGCTGTGTGGAGACCTCATAGAAATCTTCCAATATCTGCAAGGGGGCCTATAAGAATGCTGGGGAGGGACTCTTCATTAGGGACTGTAGTGATAGGACAAGGGGTTATGGGTTAAACCTTCAACAGGGTAAGTTTAGGTTAGATATAAGGAAGAAATTCTTTCCTGCTAGGGTGGTGAAGCAGTGGAACAGGTTGCCCAAAGAAATGGTCAATGCTTCATCCCTGGCAGTGTTCAAGGCCAGGTTGGACAGTCTTGAGTGACATGGTTTAGTGTGAGGTGTCCCTGATTATGGCAGGGTGGTTGGAACTAGATGATCTTAAGGTCCTTTACAACCCTAACTATTCTATGATCCTATTTGTGGCTGCCATTACAGCCTGCTTATAATTATGATGCTATAAATATTATCAGTTGTCACTGAAGACATTTATGCCTTCATGCTATTTAAGAAATGCAGGTATTTTTAAAAAGTAAATTAATTCTTTGGGCAAAATTAAAATCTTTCCCTTTTATTTTATTTTTTTTTTCCCTGTTCAATAATGACAGAGAAATCTTTCTGGGATTGCAGAAAATGAAAGCAAATTCATGACCTGTTTGTGCTTTTACATGTTCTTGAATGTTTCTAAATGGAAAGTTAATTTAGGCAGCAACCCTTTCCTGTCATTACAGCTGAAAAAATATTTTTACACAGCTAGATCGCATATATGATCTGATACCATGCTGAGGTGGACAGGCCAGGGATAATTAAATCTTGCAGAACTGTTGGCAGCTCTTTTTGATTTCTCTGTGTCCTTAACTGCGCTTCTCTATCATCATTTCAAATAGTCTGTGATTATTTGGTGGCTCTGCTGGACAACCCTGCACACTCTGCTTTGATTCAATTCACTACTGGATATTTAAAAGATATCATGCTAACAAATTTTTCAGAAAGTGAAGCATCTGCAGAATGGCTCATATATCTCTATCTCATTTTAATGGACCATGGATGCTTAGAATAAGTAATGAATAGTAGTTCGATGTTATCAACAGTCTGTACTTTTGTTCTTTGCCTTATATCAAGTGACAGAACAAGATCAATCATTAAAGTATTTGCAACAAAAACAACCTGTTACCTCCATCGCTACTGGTTTCTATTTAATAACTTTCTTTGTAAAAATTATAATCATGGAAAAATGGTAAGTTGGCCATGTCTCAAGAAATTGCTTTATGTCAAGAGCTGTATGCATCAAAAGGAGCGTGACCAGCAGGTCGAAGGAGGTGATCCTGCTCCTCTACTCTGCTCTCAGGAGACCTCACTTGGAGTATTGTGTGCAGTTCTGGTGTCCTCAACATAAAAAGGACATGGAGCTGTTGGAACAAGTCCAGAAGAGGGCCACGAGGATGATCAGGGGACTGGAGCATCTCCTGTATGAAGACAGGCTGAGAAAGTTGGGGCTGTTCAGTATGGAGAAGAGAAGGCTGCGTGGAGACCTCATAGGAGCCTTCCAGTATCTGAACAGGGCCTATAGCGATGCTGGGAAGGGACTCTTCATTAGGGACTGTAGTGACAGGACAAGGGGTAACAGGTTCAAACTTAAACAGGAGAGATTTATATTGAATCTAAGGAAGAAATTCTTTCCTGTTAGGGTGGTGAGGCAGTGGAATGGGTTGGCCAGGGAGGTTGTGAATGCTCCATCCCTGGCAGTATTCAAGGCCAGGTTGGATGAAGCCTTGGGTAGCATGGTTTAGTGTGGGGTGTCCCTGCTTATGGCATGGGGTTGGAACTAGATGATCTTAAGGTCCTTTCCAACCCTAACTATTCTATGATTCTAAAGAAGGAGTAACAGGAGAGAGAAAACAAAGGGATCCACAAGAAATAATTTTTAAAAAAAAAAAAAAAAAAAAAAAAAAA
>NDXB01000972.1:105448-122229 GCA_002631895.1 Agapornis roseicollis
AAAAAAAAAAAAAAAGGCAAAATTACCTATTTTGAGTGAATTCCAGTCATTTATTAAGGATGTATTTCTTTGGGACCACCCCACTAGGGAATTTTCTAAACTTCCAACAAATGAAACAGAGAGTTTGCAACATGGTAAGAATGTATTTTTAAAGAAATTACTTCATGAGCATCCATTGTGTGTCTGCTTGAGTAAGAAAGTTTCCTGCCACAGCATGTAGTTAAAGAAAATCCAGAGATTGCTTACCCTGCCTTGTTATAGTTTGTCCTTGTGCTATAAAGGGATTCTATGGTCAATGTGTGGGCAATTGCAAGTACTGGAATTTCACATTAGACCCACATTCAGCATGCCCGAAACTAAATATTCCAAGTTCCAAAGAAACTTAATCTCTGTTTGACATTAGCAATTTGTGTTGAATGCCCATTTTAGGCTATTTTTTTGAGACATGAAATGCATATTATTATAGATGATGTAATATGGTCTTTTTAAACTGAAAGGTTATATAAAGAATAATAATATAGTTATAGATGATGTTATGAAAGTAGTAAATATTTTCAATTTATGTTTGTTATTGTGTTTTTAAAGAATAATAGTGGTATGTCTCTTTGCGTTTTTACATCATCGTTGTTTTTTATCTCTTGCCTGTGAGTCCCCATTGTGCTGCTCAGAGTAAACATAAAATAATTTCTCCAGACCTGTCTGCCTGTAAGCCTTTGGTCATTCTGTGAAACGACTTTATTCAACATTCACATTTTCTATTAATAACCTGAAAGAATACTCTGACAGAATAGCGGTATACCTTACTTGCATGCTTTGTCTTACTTTATACTACCATAACTGTAAACCTTAAAGATAATTATATTTATACCAATAATCTTTTCAGGAGTAATTTTCTTTGGTACTCAAACATCATCTTTTTGTTTTTCTCATTTTGGCTATTAACTTAGTTTTGAACCAATTAGATTAATTTCTACCTTTGGATGTAAAATAGATCAGTGTAGCACTAATAAACACTTTGGAGCTTTTCACAATAGCTGTTTTAGTTTTTCTAAATAGAAGGTCAGGCTAATGAATCATTCATTGCAAAATTGCCTGATACAGATGAATTGTGCCCCTGTGCAAGCAAGATGCTCAAAGCTTGATGCAGGAACAAACTGCAAATTCGATAATGAAAATTATTAGCTTAGGTCTGATTCAATGAAAAAAGGAAGGGAAGGTGGTGGCATGGTCAAAGTAATGGACTTGTGATTTTTGTTTTGAATCAAGGGGTGCCAAAAGTGAAGGAAAGGAAGAACAAAAGCAGCTAGCAAGGCAAGGAAAAAGAATGTTGTTGCGATGAGACCTAGACTTTGAGAAATGTTTTAGCTGTTTAAATGAATGTGGAAGACCGTGTCCTTGATGTCGTAAGCAGAAAGAATTTGTAGGACTAACACATAACCTAGAAGTGATGATGTAGAAGGAAGTTGAAGTTGTAGATAATCTCAAACTTACCTGTACCAGTGACAAGTTGCTGTCTGAAGTGATGGAGAAGTTTTGAGCAAAAGTTTCAGTAGAATTAAAATGAGGATCTTTGTTCTAATCCTGTTGGATTTGAAATAGTGGTGAATAATTAGATGTGGAGATAGGTCAGGAACAGAGGTTTAACTGTGAGTCATGCTTGGAGAACTAGTGGTTTGATATCTGAAGTTAAGATGTAAAGAGAGAGGCAGAAAAAGAAAAGACTTCTGTCTTTTGTAGGTTGTAGGGAATTGACTGGAAAATGAGAATACTCTTCTGAAGGACTGATTTATGGAGCAGAAAGATAATCAGGACAGAGAAGAACCAAAGAAGCCAAAAGAGATCTAGATTCCAGGAAAACCATTTTCAGCTTTATTGAAGGCAGCTTGTTAGGTGGAAGCTAAACTGTAGTGACAGGACAAGGGATAAAAGGTTAACACTTAAACAGGGGAGGTTTAGATTGGATATAAGGAAGAAGTTCTTTCCTGTTAGGGTGGTGAGGCACTGGAATGGGTTGCCCAAGGAAGTTCTGAGTGCTCCATCCCTGGCAGTGTTCAAGGCCAGGTTGGACAAAGCCTTGGGTGGCATGGTTTAGTGTGAGGTGTCCCTGCCTATGGCAGCAGGGTTGGAACTAGATGATCTTAAAGTCCTTTCCAACCCTAACTATTCTATGATTCTATGACATTTATTTTCAATTATGGCTAGGAACAGAGGGTTTGCTAGGCATCATTTCAATGGAATTCAATGCACAACATACATTAGAGAAAAGGACTGGGAAAAAACCCACCAAACCTGACTGCAAACAGCACTTTCTTTGTTAGGTAAATGAGAGATGATCTGTAACTGAGAAGCAAGTGTGGACAACAGCAGGCCTTTTAAGGACACAGAAACAAAGAAATGTTTACATTGGAAGGAGGAAGAGCCAGATGACATTGATAGGTTAATAAGGAAGGGAGAAAATAAAGGAAATATATTAACATGCGAGCCTGGGGCTTTGAGACAGGGAAAGGAGAACAGAAAAGAAATTTCTCAAATGACAAGGAAGCAGGCACTGCAGTAGGGAAAAAGGAAGCTGAAAGCTGGAAAATACTGTGGAGAAATAACAACTGTTAGGAAAGAAGCAGTGGGGGTTACAGACATGAAATTTCATGCTAGAAAAGTAGTATTATTTAGCCAAGGTTGTAACCACACCAGAAGCAGAGAAAAATAATTCACAGAATCTTAATTGAAACACTTCTTCACAGTTCCTACAGTTAAAGCTGTTCTTCTGCTTAACTGATGCAACACAGTTTGCCAGGCCAGGTTTAAATTGTGCTCCTGGACCCATATACATACAAAGCAGATTTCATCTGTCATTAGGGAAGGGGTTTGTTGTTTTTTTTTCTATTGCATTTCCTGGTATTCCATATTTTATCATCAGTGGAATTTATGTTTAATATCTGTACTTTGAGCACACAAAGTACAGATAGAAGAGATAGCCCTTCGTGGAGTATGCAGAGATTTTTACAATTGTTCTTTGTTCAATCTTTTTGATATCATGTATCATTATGCAAAGTGCTGTGAAACTTATGCTTTAGGGGAAGAGGATCTAGTAAAAGTGTCTAGAATTTTTTCTTCTCAATTTTAACGTTGATCTATTTGAGCCTCTTAAAATCTTTCTTTATTAGCTATATAGGCCAATATAATATTCCTTATGGATTACACTTTATAAGACTGATGGCAACTCTTGAACATGCTGTTCCAAAATGATCCATCAGTCTTACAACTTTTTTAAGTTCTGAATTTTTCAAATGAAATAAGAACCAAGGGAAAGGATTTGCTTCATGGGTAGTTTTTACTAGTGTTAGCTTATGCCATTAATTAATAACATGACAAAATAGTTATACTTTATGTTCTCTTTATGAAATTCTAGATTGCCAAAAGGATAATTGCAGTATCCTACTCTACAGTTATACATGGAACGTATAATTGATATGGTTGCTTGTGTTGATTCTAAAGGTACCTTTGAAAGACGAGGTATTAGCACTACGTACACCTTTCAGACCTTGACAGTTTAACATTCTTGACTTTATACTCTCACCTAAGAAAAACAAAAAAAAAAAAAAAAAAAAAAAAGGAAAAGATTATTTGTTTCCATTTGCAAAGCCTTTTGTTCCAGAAAGAAACACACGTACTAAGTAAGTATGTAATAAGATTTCTCCCTGTTTCTGCTCTTTCTGTGACCAAAAGGAGAAATTCTAGAAAAAATACAGAGGAAAAATCTATTGAGATCACAGATTTGTACTTTTGAATATACTGGAATATATTTGACAGTGATTTGACTTAAAATTATTTTTCAAAAGAAGTATTCGCAATTTAGCACATCACAGTATTAAAACATCATGTAAGATAATTGTATGTGATTAAAGTCATGGAATGTAATGACAAAAAAAGAAGCAGAAGTAAACAACCTGAAAGAAGGAAGGAAGGAAGGAAGGAAGGAAGGAAGGAAGGAAGGAAGGAAGGAAAGAAGAAAGGAAGGAAGGAAAGGAAGGAAGGAAGAAAGGAAGGAAAGAAGGAAGGAAAAAAAGGGAGAAAGAAAGGAGAGTTGTGTGCTCACACACAATTTTAGTGTAAAGCTTTAAAGTGCAGGAAAGGGTAGAACGTTTATTTTTACAAAGTGAAAAGTTCTTCATAGAATCATAGAATAGTTAGGGTTGGAAAGGACCTTAAGATCATCTAGTTCCAACCCCATGCCATAAGCAGGGACACTTCACACTATACCATGCCACCCAAGGCTTCATCCAACCTGGCCTTCAACACTGCCAGGGATGGAGCACTTACAACCTCCCTGAGCAACCCATTCCAGCATCTCACCACCCTAACAGGAAAGAATTTCTTCCTTAGATCCAATCTAAACCTCCCCTGTTTAAGTTTGAACCCATTACCCCTTGTCCTGTCACTACAGTCCCTAACGAAGAGTCCCTCCCCAGCATCCCTATAGGCCCACTTCAAACAAAGAGTAGTGGAAAAAGAAAAATACTGAAAAACCCCAGTAAGTGTGAGGTGAGTAAAAAAGAGATGTGATTTTTATTTTCAAGACAATGACATTAGAAATTACATTTCACCAAAAATAGTAATAATTCAACAGAAATTGAGTTTTGCTCTGATAGCCATATGGGAAAAAGTTTGTGTTATGGAACAGTGGATTCTAATGTTATTGTGAAATGCAAAGGATTATCTGGACCACTGTGTGTAAGGGCTTACTAACAGTAGTAGTAGTGTCAAACAGACTTTTGCAAGTAGATAAAATTTTCCAGATTTATAAATTAAAAAAATAGAGTTTCAAATTCCAGAGTTCTGGGAAGGAATTGTTTTAGTAAATATTCTAATTTAAAAAGAAACAGTATAGTACTAATTTACACCAGAGCCATTTTCTTATGCATGTTAAAATTTAGAGAAAAACTGGAAAAAAGCTTAATTAACTTCAGAAAGAATGTCAGTTCTTTAGAATGCAGAATACATTCACAGGATTGAAAACTCTAGGTTTGACAAATTTTCATCAAATGTTTATAACAGATCCACACTGCTATTTTATTTGGCCGTGGATTCTGCATTTCAGGCCAAGAGCCTGGGGTTTGATTGGCCTGAATAGGACATTATACAATACGTATAGTAAAAAACTTGATATTTGGAGAAAGGATTTTTTTCTAAATACAGATCTTCTTTTTTTAAAGTTCCTCACTGTAGTTGGACTTAGTTTCACAGTGACTTCAAAATATAAGCAAGGGTACTTTCATGTTTTGTATGCTCAAAGTACAGGATCAAAACTATAGACCTTGCTGTGATTGACATTAGTGGAAACAGCTGTCTGTTTCATTTGGAGCAATATTGTGTCCAGAGGCTGTAATGAAATTATAATAAACAGTAGCAAAGCCTACTAGAGTTGTACCTAGAGCCACAGTTATATAACATAATAAATAGGGAACCTAAATACACAAAATAACCCAGTTCTTTGTGAAAGGTGCATAAACAATCAGGGGTTTGGGGTTTTTTTTGGGTTTTTTTTTTGTTTGTTTTGTTTTGTTTTGTTTTTTCAGAATTTATTCAAGAAAATGTGAAAAGCTTGAAAGTCAGAAGAAAGATTCTTGACATTATTTCCTGTGTAAGTGTTCCGCACAGGTGCAATGGGACTGATTTCCATAAGTTTTCAAGCACATCTAGGTATCTGCTAATTAACTTGACAGGATTAGATGTGAAAGGATAAAATTAAAACCTGACCTGCAAACCTTGGCAGTAAACAAGACCCCAGACATTTATAGCCTCTGTAGTAGGCATGTTCCTAATCTTCCATTGTTTACTATGTGAAACTCTTATAGAATATACCACCTCTCTTTCTAACCGTCCAGGGGAGAAAAAGCTCTTCTGCTGAAATGTTTCAGTTGTATTCTATATGTTAATCTTCTGCCATACCGGTTTTTGGTTTATGTTCCTCATGTTGACATTTTAGTGTTAATTTTGTAGTTTTCTGTCATTGTTGGTCTCTCTATTGTCTCCTAGATGAACTGATTGAGATTCAGCTGTGCCACTGTTTTGGGGGTCCATTTCCACTCTTTAAAAGAACAACACATACATCTAAGTGTTTGGGTATCCAAACCCTGAATTAGGCAGAATTATTGGGAAAAACTCGGACATTCTCACTACTGTTTGTTTCATCAGGAACTCATGGATGTTCCAGTTTTGGACTCTGATTTAATTGCAGAGAATAATTTGTGTGTTTTCAGTAGATAATTTGGTTCTAGATTTCAAGGATTTTTGTTGGTCCAGGCTTTGTAAAGAAGAGCATGCTCACCTTCTGTGTGACTGGTGCATTACATGGGGAAGCCTATAACAACTGGTGCTTTTGTATGTTACATGAGACAATTCAGGGGAATATAAAGGAAAGAAAAAGTACAGTGCTCTGCTTCCCCTGAAACAGCCAGTGTCTGTAGTGCCCTCAGACTGTGCACTGGCTTGAACCCAGGAGCTTCTGTTGCCAGCCAGGAACTGGTCCCATAATGGACCTTTTCCCAGTTTTTCTCTAGCACTCTAAATACAGAAGAAAGCAAGGCAGCATGTTTAAAAGAAAATTACTTCACATCCATGGTAGTGACAAGTCTTGATTTTGGGATGTACTCTGCTTACTAGTGCAGTCTTTAACTTTAGTGGCAGACTTGTCTAATGGCTTGGAATGAAGCATCCACACAGACTTCCTAAATCTGGTCCAGACTACTGGAATATTTTATGATTCTGAGGACTAAAGTGAATTTACTTGGCACTTAACTAATAACAGAAAGGAGCCTGCAAACAGGCAGTGGACTGGCATTCTAATGTAGAATTAGTCAGATTTCTGTCAATCCCCCCAGAATATTTCTGCCTCCTTTACCATGAGGAATTCTGTGAACTGTGTGAAGATGCAGTTAGCATCACTCTGCTCAGTACTTTTGTGGAAGAGTGTTTAATTTTTTCACATGCTGACACCCTTAAGCTCTTCAAACAAATGAAATTTTCTCCGTCTAGAGACCATATTCCAGAAAGGGATGTCTGTTTGTTGTGAACCTTTATGTCTGTATCTAGTCTTTTTATCTTTCAATGCAAATGACCTTTTGGTAGCCATCGTCTTTCCTGGAAAAAATAGATAGCTTCAGGCTTTCTAAAAAGAACTCCTGCATATTATTTCTTTTTCCTGATGTGATTATTTTAAGGCTCCGCAATAATGTTAGCATTGTGCTTATCTACTGTGAAGGTCCTGGAGAGAGCTATCATCAGCAAAATATCACCTTAAGCCAAAGGAACTCCGAGGAAAATTCCGGAAATGTTTCTAAGGTAGTGGTGTGTACTTGCTGCCTGAAGATTAACCCATCCTTTTGTTACAAATTGTGCTACTGCTAAAGTGAATATGTCCTAGTATCTCTGACTTTGTCTAATCAGGCTAGGAATGACACTGCTTGGTGTCACCCAGAGTGTGAGTGTGCAGGGATGATTATCCTGAAGGAAAAAAATGTTTCCTTAAAAACTTGGGGTGGGGGTATTCTTAGAAATTGTTGCCTATATTCACAGTTGCATTCCTTCCCCTTGATTTGAAGTCCTTTTGAAAGGGAAAGGTTAAGTTTGCAACCAAAGGTGGATCACTCTATGTGGCTTTTATCTCATGTTCAAATGGCAGGACAGCAAACAGGGGAGTGTAAACCTTATGGCTACCCCTAGTCTAAGATATTTGACTACATATAAATGCAGAGACTGTGAGTGTCTGTGTAGACCACTCCACTTTAGAGTTACTAATAAATGGCTTCCCTTTATCAGTAAAGACTGAAGTCCCAATAGCAGTAAGAACACATTTATATAGGTGTGCTTGAAGAATCTGCCCTTACTTTATTCAGACTTAAACTCACCACTGCAGTACTGGCAACCAGTCTGTGGCCTAGGATAACTGTTTTATTCCAGCATCGTAGATGAGCTAATAACTCTTGTCACATAAGAGTTGTTCCCACAACTAAGAGTGCATAGTACTGTACTAAACCATATGGACATATCATCTTGGTCCTCTGGTGACCCAAGGATAACAGCATCATGGTCCATTTCACAGTATAGACATGCCCTAAATTTCATACCTTGAAGTTCTTTGTTTTTGTTTCTATTACAATATAAATAGCAGACTTTTCCTTACAGGACTTACAGTTGTTTTAAAACCTGGGTTTAAATTTAATGTATACATTCTAGCCACCCCCCTAAGTTACTTAATGCAAATGTTTTATATGTATATTTGAAGTACAGCACACTGAATGAGCTTGTTACTTGACATGCTACATTTAAACTTCTCATTTGGCTGTACAAATCGTGCACTTAGGAAAAACACGTTTTAAGAAAGCTATTAATCTAATTTATCTTCTGTTTTTCTTTTGTGAGCTAAGAAATTCCAGGAAACTAACTCTGGTTAGTCTTCTGTTAGTATTCTGAATATTTTGTGAGTGTATATTATTTTAGCAATTTTTTTGTTCCAAATTGCAACGTACCATTCCATTTTTTACTGCAGAATATTTCTCTCTATTTACAATTTCAAAAAGTTAGCAGAAATTAGCAAATATTCAGTGCTCTTAAAATAAAAATGCATTCACCATGTCACTAGCTATAGAGAATATTTACCCTGATGTATATTTAGGGGCTTTCATATTTTATAGGATTGATGTTAAAAGCATATGTAGGAATCTCCATAAGACGATAGCTAAAATAAATCAAAACATGATTAAAAAAATTATTTTGCATTTTTGCATGAAGATATTTTATGTGATGTTCACATAATATTGTATTTCTTTCATTAATATAGAAATAACAATTAATTGCTACTAGAAATTATATTAAAGTAGAAAAGAAAAACATAGTTCAAGGAGTCTGAAACATTTTAGTTTGAAAAAACCAGAAAACTGTACGAAATCATAAAGAATTAATAATGCATATTGAGAACCAAACTGATCATTTATATAACTTTTTATTTCAGAGGTAATATGTATGGTATTAAATAATGGATTTCCCAACTATGGTATACCAGCAAAATTTTCTTTTGGTAATGAAATATGCCTTGCAAAAAATTATTTTATAATCTCTTGTAAAGTAAGAAATCTGATATATGAGTCCTTGTCTTAGTGAGACTTCTGTAAATACTTGTATTTGAAGTGCCTGGACTTTGGCCATGGAAATCGGTTCACATAATTCTTTATGACTGTTGATCTAGTATCTGTCTAGTGAAAACTATTTGTTAGTAATAGTCTGGCAAGTCACTCAGTTCTTCATGTGCTGAGTATGGGTATCTCCAGCAGTGAGTGCACTGAAGTCACATCTGAGGAATGTGTCAATTTAGTAGCAATCTTCTTTTCTGAATTTTATTTCTGGGCAGTTTATGAACTCAGTATATACTATGCCTTTTCATCAAGACCTTTTTACCTTTCCCCATATGTATAATCCCTTTCAAAGTGCAGTTTTCCAGTTCAATGTATATATGTTGTATATGCGGTCCAAAAGATATCAGATTAATGAGGAAATTGCAAACAGTAAAGCATATAATTTGCACGAATTTAGAATATAGTCCTTATTTCCCAAATGGCAGCAAACAATATTAAATGAATTATTTGTAAATAATCTTCATGTGATGAAAGAAGTAATTCCACATGTAGGACGTACTGTTTCATAGTCAAATTACAATGGTGATGAATCTGGAAGTTACACATTTAATGGGTTTATTTCAGCTACCAGAAACATTAAACTTCGTGATTTTGCTAAGTTAAAATGTAAAGTGAAAAGGAGAATCAGTTCATGCTCTCCTTCTACTCCTGCTTGCATTTGTGAGAGAAGTGAAGAGTGTTCCAGATGTGATGACTTACTCTTAGTAACAGTGCAAGGTAACAAAGAAAAAATATGTACACCCTTATCTCATATTTTGCACAGGAATGGTAGGCTATTGAAAAGACATTTATATTTAAATATCGCTAGGGCTTACAGTATGGATTTGAAGACCTAAAGATGAATCTGCAGAAGATCACAATAATCTTAAAAACTAAATTTCATCAAAATATAGGAGTAAAGATTTTTTTTTTAATTCTATTTTTTTCATTCTATTATGTAACTAGGATATAGATTATGGGCTCATTGGTGCTTTTTAATGTGTTAGATTCCAAGCAATAGCCTGTGCCTCTGAAAATGTAGCCTGTAGAGACTATAGACGCACATTCACACTGCTATTAATGAGTTACCTGAACTCTTTCATGTACAAGATGTTGCAGTGTGTCACTAAGTAGTGGAAAGATAATATTTTCATGTGGTGAAATCTTATTATGTTTTATGTTTTTTGACTGCCAACAACTGTGCTTCATTATACATGGAAAACACATTTTGCGCCTCCTTTTTCTCCAAGGTTCATCTTAAGAATTACATACAGTAGTTGCTTCCAGAAGTATTTTTGACAGAGTAAAGTCTCCCTGGGCCATCTGTTTCTTTCTTTGGGAAAGTGATAGTATAATACTTATGCAATTATTAATTTTTTTTTGTGATGAGAGTGCATTTCCATTACTTCTATCAGCAAGGTAAAATTCTGCAACTCATGAAGAATTGAATGAAGTTACATTTTATCTCAGGTTAAGCTTTGTTGAGTAAATACATTCGTGGAAAATGCAAAGATACATTTCCTTCTTTTCTACCATTTTAAGCCAAAGGAATAGACATCTGGATTTTTTTAATTTATTTAAGGACTGTACTTTCACTTTAGCAAATTTTGCAATACATGTCTGTTACTTAGTCTGCCTAAAACTCATTACTAAATGCTGAGAGACTTCTGTCAGTTTAGCTTACACAAAAGTATCATTTTCTATTTTGTAGGTGCAGGGCAGAACTGAGGTTGTTTATCATTTCAATTGATTTAACATTATTTAAATAGTATTTTAGTATAAATTATGTATTTAAATAAACTTACTATATGTCAGCATAGTAGTTAACACCTACTTTTTAAAATAATGTTGCTCTTTTTCTCAGCTTTTATAACACAGGAATATTATAACAGTTGGAGAAGTTTTGTAAATAACATATGGGGATACAAACAACACTATCAAAGATGAATCATACTGAAAACTTCCATTTACTCTTGTAATGTTGAATGCAAGAAATCGTAGAAATTTCTTCATACAGAAGGTTATCTTTTGATAGCTGTCATTCACTTATGAAGCATCATTTCATGAAGTGACTGCTTCAAATGTGCAAGTTGTATGAGCATGACAAGGGTTTGAGAAAAAAATCCAACAATATACTCTAAGTAAAAATGTTCAGTCAATTGAATTTGGAATTACAAAAGAAGAAGTGTGAGCTTTTTAAGTTCTGATACATGCTTTGGTTTTAGGAATAAAAATTCATTCCTCTGGTGTATCAAGGATAATTAGGGGTCTAAAACAACTACTTTGAAGGGACTGCTTGACTACATTTGTGTGGCTAGGTTTGCATGAAAGAATTTTGGGTTTTCAGTGTATTTTTCTGTGAGCTAATGTCCAGATTTTGAAGTGGAATTTGAAATTATACACCTGAGTAAGATGCTAGTAAAAGCTCCTTTTCATGTTTCCCTCAGCTTTTCTAGTCACTGAGTGAAGAGACAGGATTGTAATGACAATGATGTCATGCAAACATTAGCAGCCTCAGAGATTAAGGCAGGCTTTTGAAGAATGTCTGAGATTACATTTAAGTTGTTTCAAACCCATCATTAACGAAAATGATCTGGAAACCATTCCTGATTATTTGTCTAACCATGTGAGTTCTAAGTGTATTTTGCAGACTTTAAAAAATCGCTATTGTAAGAATATAGTAAAAGTGTTTTCTACATTAAAAATGATTTATTAAATATTTTCATATTGCTCATTATGTATTTTCATTCTTTTGAATTTAGTTGAAGTTTGCTTTTATGTACTCAACAGTTTAGCTAACCTTGGCATCCTTCTTTCTCATATGTTAATGACTGGGTACAATAACGTCCTCCATTACACTCTTTGTTGTTGTACATCATGCAGTATCTTATCCTCTAAGCATCATGGACTTGATGATCTTAGAGGTCCCTTCCAACCTAGTGATTCGGTGATTCTGTGATTCAGATATCTCTGTTTCTAAATATCTCCGAGGACAACTGAACAATCTCTGTGGGCAACCTGATAGCAGTCTGTCAGGATTTAGGATTGCTTTCAGTATACTGTAATTATGACAAATCCTTTATTACCGTGCTGCACATTTGAAATAGAATAAATAAGAGATATGTGTGGAAATGTGGCTGAAGAAAGTAAACAGCCAGATTAGCAGCTGTCCTCTGGTTTGTGAAAATTTGTGTCTGCTTCATGAAACTTGTTTTGGAACTTCAAGGAAAGGAGAGTTGTACAGAATTCTGACATATTGTGAAGTGTGAATATGTGGAATTCTTAGTAGAAGTCTTGGTCCAGCCATGAAACTTTCAAAAAGGATTCCTTAGAAACAATAATCATGGAAAAACTTAAAAATTCCTTGCTAGTTTCCTGCCCAGTAATCAAATAAGTGGGGACCTGAAACAGACTTCTAATTGGAGGTGTAGGGACACAAAATCTTTTAGTAACAAATAGATCTTGACAATATATGAAACAGATCAACATTTCTTAATCTAGAATATTCTTTTTATTTTATGTCCTATACTCCCTTTGTGGTGAAGTGTCAGTGAAGATCAGGAAAAGCTTCTTTACTGTGAGAGTGACAGAGCACTGGAACAGGTTTCTCAGGGGGGTTGTGGAGTCTCCTATGCTGGAGATATTCAAGGCCCACCTGGACAAGTTCCTATGTGATGTAATCTAGGTTACCCTGCTCTCGCAGTGGGGTTGGACTAGATGATCTTTTGATTCTGTGTGAGATTATTATTTGATTCATCTGTAAATGACTGACACTGAAACAACTCTGAGCACAGAATTGCAGCCACATGCCTAACACATGCTGGTGGTTTTATTCCCAGCGTCAGTTTCTTTTATGCAGTATCAGTTGTTTGATAATACCCCAAAACAAGGTAGTCCTTATCTAGAGAGCTTGCTGTTTGAATTATATATATAAAGTATATATCAAGTTAATATATATATTCTATATATATGAAGTTAATGAAGCTAATGAAGCTAATACTAAATAAAACATTCAGAAGCTACAACAAATAAAAAATATCCCTTGTAGATCACAGTTGTCAGCCAACAGCTACAGCAATGCAGCCTATAAATATTTTCAGGGAAAAGTTCTAGACCATGAATCCAGAGTGAAGTGAGCTTTTGAATACCTAGTCCACAGTAAGCCACTGAACCCCGGGAAAAGACAGAAGTTAAGTCATATCCCTGTTTTCATCATTGCTTCTGTGATCTGTTGGCAAACAATTTCCTACTCAGCATATTGTTCTTAAAGATTCCATTCTGAGGTGCATACTTTTCCATAAACCATTTTATGGAGATCTGAGGTGACCATCTTGAGAATTAACTGCATGATCAAACTTTCTGATAGAAGCATCATCTGCAACTCAAATGTTGACTATGGTATCAGTCAAAACAATGAAAATTTGGAGTTACAATGTAGAAACCAGTAGAATTATCCAGTTTAAATCTGGTCAGAAATGAGAATCTGTTCCAAAAGATTCTCATTGTTCTTAGAACTGAAAATAGTTTTGTGACATTCCTATTCCACATTTCAACCTTGTCAAGATCTTTAAGCAAAGATAATGACCACTGGGTCTCTTTTTGTGACTGCAAAACAGATGTAACAGTCAATATGAATACCTGAAGCAGAAGTAGTAGTCTTTGTTGGTGGTATAAACCACAAATGCCTACAGATTAATTCCAGCTTTTTTCAGTTGCTGGTGACTTTCCTCTCAATTCCGGTGGGAGCAGGGCTTCATCCAGGAGCATAGTCATTCTTCAGCTTTTTATCAGAAAGAAACAAAGCACTGATCTGAGTATGAACTTTCAAAGTAAATAACAGATATGAATGCTCACAGGCTGTTTAGATACTGCAAATTCTGAACAAATAGTATAGGTTTAGGTTGTGTTATTCTAACAATGGAAAGATGGTTTTGTGTACATGAACCAGTGAAGTAAGGCATTTTTAATTCCTTCAATATAGTATCCTGAGGCAAAGCAGCTGTACTTTACATTGTGTTGTGTGTTTTTATATGTTAATTGATGTGTATTTATAAAGACATGGTAATAGAAACATAACACTCCTGTTTAAATGCATCTTTCTGAACCTTTGTGGGTTCAGTAAGAAAGGCTCTGGGATGTTCCTTATCTGAAACACAACCAGCACATCACCAATTTCTGAAATTTGAAAAAAGTAAAAATAAACTTTATATATGTGCATGGATGTGAACTGATGCATCTATGCTCATATGAACATGCATTGTTAGTGTATGGCATGATATTACCAGTGGGGTGGTAATGCAGTGTTTTAGTTAGAAGGGAAAACGTTCATGGTATGTTGCCTTTTTTTTTCTGCCAAAGCACATACGTACATTCACAGCACAGGTAGGTGTTCATTACCACTTGAAGGCAGATGGTTTGTAACTTAGGTTATTTCAGGAAGGGTACATATATTCTATTCCTTCTGGGGACAGGGCATGATTTATAGGTCTGCTGTACAATGTTTTTTCCACTTGGAGCTTTTGTCAGCTCATGTGTGCCTTCAGAGAAAAAATGTTTTCTTAGTTTATTCCATTTTGGTTTTCTTTTCTTCCTGTGCATTTTGACTACTAAATTTTCTCTTGTTTCCTAGTGTACAATGGCTCTGAACTATGGCTTGTGGTACCGTTTTTTCCTGCAGTTCTTGGCTACCTTTTATCTTTTTTCTCTTAGCATTTTTTGTTCATAAACTGTGCACAGTGGTTACTCTATTGAGAGTTTGTTTTCCCCTTTTTGCTTTCTTCTTTAAGTCAGTTCTCCTGGTAACATAATACCATAACAGCTTACACAGGGAAAATTAATTCCACCCCAGCCAAAACCAGCACGTCCATCCATCCCTATTCACTCTAGATATCCTTCTTATTACTTTCTTCTGGATATAAATAAGTTGAAGATTTAGCACAAAATTATTTTTTCTTTCTTGTAGATAAACTGAGTGATGCACCAATGTATGATTTCAGTTAAAAGTGAAAAATCCAAGATGTGCATTTGAAAGGACTGGATAGTTCTGATGGAAGGCTACTATAAGATTTTATATATAGTGTATCTACCTACTTCCACCGCTGTTACCTTGTAATTACAGTAATGGAAAACAACATTTACTGTAACTGAAAATTGATACCTCTGATAGTCCCTGCAATGGACTAAGCTACATGCCTAAACCCATAATATGTAGAACTCTGTGTTATGGGAGGTGGGGTGTGGTGATTTCTTGTTAGAAGAGATGTGGTCTGTAGAGAACTTTCCCTTTTAATCACAAAACATACAGAGTAATGAATTGCACTTTACTGTTGTGCTTCAATACCTTCACCCCATCCTGGGTGTATAATATCTTGAAAAGTATAGTTCATCCTTTAATTTCACATCTATTTCTTCAGTATTGCCATTTGTGATTTTTCTTTACATAGCACAAATGCATTTCCATTAGCAGAGTGAGCCTCCCCCCTCACTCATTCAAAAGTGAGTGGTATGCTGCGTTTGAGAAATACTAAACTGAAATGGAATTAGCTGCTTCGAAGTGCCAGGCTCTGTGTAATCTTGGAGCAGTCCCCCAGGTGTTAGAGCGCCAGGGTGGAACATCTGCTGAGACAGAACTTTATGCTGGAACCAAATTGAATAAAAGATTGTGTGAAAAAAAAAATAATGTACTTAATGAGACCTTTCCTAAGTTCATTTTTTATTACTAGGTTGGTTTGGCATTTTAGATTGACCATTCCCTTAAACTTCAGCTTTCTGCTTGCTGTGAAATTAGTAACAAAAACAATTATTGTTTTTGATAGAAAACCAGGTATGATGCCATAAAGCCCAAGCCAATATAATTATCTCAGTAAAAATAATAAGTTTGTAGAAAGAGGACATCTGTAGTGAGCAAAGGTTACATTAAAGAAAGCAAAACATAATTTCTTTAGGTTCATGATACAAATTTTGTATGAGACACTCTCCCAATAGTTCTCCAACAACTTCAATGACAAAGTTCAAGCAACACTTCATATATGAGAGTACTTAAATCATGACTTTTATGTTTATTGAACCATTTTCTGATGTTGCCACTGCTCACCAAAACCTTTAATTCCGTCTGACATATTCTTATTTTCAGTTATTTTTTAAGTTGTCTGCTTTCACTGGTATTCTAGCTGCTGGGATTTGGTGTACTGATATGTATTTAGTTATGTAAGGAGCATTTACCACTACTTTGTCCTAGTGCTCTGCACACATGAGGGTCTACTGCCAAAATAGCATGCTTTTGGGAATGGAAATATTTAATATGGCCTATTAAAATAAAACAGCATTTGGGGGCCTATGTAAGTTATCATTAGTAGCCTAGTAGCAAGCAGTGAAACTAGAGTTTTTGATCATTGTGAGTTGTAAAGAGTAAATCTAGTGTGTTGTTCCAGTAATTGGATTTTTACATTAGGAACTGACTCAGTGCCTCTTGAAGTTAGAGGAAACTCACTTGGTGGGATTAACAAGCATTGGCTTATATCCGAAAGCTGGAAAATGTGCAGTTTTCCATAAGATCCTATTCTGCATCACATCTATACTCGGACTTTTTTTTTTTTTTTTTTTTTTTTTTTT
>NDXB01000973.1:0-34986 GCA_002631895.1 Agapornis roseicollis
TTAAGTCAAAACACAGCTACTAAAGAGAAGAAAAACTGACTGCAACTGCTGAACTCAGGACATCTGTCTAAGCCAGCAACTGAAACTTTAAACATGTGTCCAACTTAGATCTTAGAAAATTGTATGTTGTCCTTTCACTCCTCTCTTTTATGGAGAAGCAAAATCTTTGTTTCAAAATAGAAGAAACCCAAACAGAATGCTTCATACCTGAGATTCTGTCCAAACAGAAATATTTTAAGCCAGCGCATTTTCAGGAAAGCATAGAAGTAGAGCAGAAAGGTATGAGAATGCTTTGCATGGGGATTGGAGCAACTTGGTCTAGTGGAACATGTCCCTGCCCCTGGCAGGGGGGTGGAACTAGATCAGCTTTAAGGTCCCTTCCAACCCAAACCATTCTATGAATGCTGCCATAGACACCCTAAGAAAGTATTTTCTTCTTTGGGGAGCATACATTGCATCCCTCTGTTCAGCATCTTGGTATTCAAGCTGATATGACTCTAACACTATAAAATCTCAGGGATTTAATTGATTTACCACTGAAGTTGATATATAAACAACACAATCAGAAATTAGTAATTACACAGAGAATTATTCTGAAGGAATTAATACCTGGAAAAATAAGGTTAGCACATCTTATCTGAAAGAGCAAGTATGCACACTGCTCAAGAACTGTGGGAAACAAGTGAGAGCTACTGTGCTACCACTGCATAACGTAGTGGCGCTGACATAACTGCAGCATGAGCTGTATTGTCAGCATCTAGGTATGTACAAATTATTTCTTTAAATACACACCATTTCAGAAGTGATTTTCAGAGTTCCATGGGAGCAGATTAACACACTTCATTTCACAAAGTTCTGATTCTGAAGTATGAAAGAGAATCCAGATGAATCCAGTTTACAGTGGCCATTACAAATAAAGGCAATGGTAGAGCAGTAAGACCTTTCACAATGATTTTTGTCCACATGGGTATTACAAGGCAGGATATAGGATACAGGAAGTAATAGAGAAATGCTTTTAGGAAACAACTGCAATTGCAGCAGGATTACACTGCCATTAACATAGAAGTTGCTGCAACAGGCAGAGTTCCGCTGTTTCTCATACCTGTACACTAATCAAGTTTTCATTAATGTCATACTCTTTTAATATGATTTATAAATCAGTTGTTGTGTTTCTAATCACTTGTGCTTCCAAGGAATTTGAGGTTTGAGTTGGTATGCTGTAAGACTCAAAAGCAACCTTAGACGGTTGAGTTTTTAACTTGGATGCTGTACTGAAATGTGGCACCCCACCCGCTGGCTGTATACAAAAGGGGGTTTTAAATTGTCAGGGGAATTAACAGTCTTCCAAACCTCAGTCTGGAGAATGTATGATTATACTAAGTCATTGTCAGAAGCTATTTTAAAAGGAAATGTTGCCTGCCTTCTGAGGTTTTTCTGTATCTGTATAGTTTGGGCATGTCAGCCTTTCTTTAAAACTACAGCAGCATTGTTCTTGATAGAATAAGCAGCAACTGGCACACTTAAAAACACAGAAAATAAGACAAGCAGCTGGGCTTTTCCAAGTCTGTGTGTGCACCCTGCCACTGACTTTGTATAGAGCTTCAGTGATCCTGGGTCTCATTATTTAAATCTGTGAAATGCAGCTTTCAGGTTTTAAACTTAAGCAGCTGTCACAGTGATTATTTGTTTACACAGAAGTGGCCTTCTGCAAACTGCTGAATCTCAGGTATTAAATAGTTTTATACCTTTTTCTTTGTTACCTTTTAGAGATAGTAGGAATGTACTGGTTTAGCTGAACCTAACCTACACTAAATATCGCTTACAGTTTATATTTTCTCAAGGCTAGAGTTTCTTTAGCTGTCAGTTGAAACATTTTAGAATTCAGCTATTGCCATTCCTCCCTTTACTGAAAGCTCTCCCCTATGAATATTTGAATGACTAAACCACCTTTTTCTTGCTCAGAAAAGAAAGCCTGTCTTTATTAAATTTAACTTTTACTATAAAAATGACCCACTTCAAATGTGCATAGGCCCATCTTACTCTAAGTCAATTGGTTTTAAATAAACTCTCCCCTAACAAGGCTGTCCCATCTCTACTGCTGGTGCCTACTCTTGATTCAACTCTTTTCCAGCCACAGCCCCTTACAAGACTTTCTTCTGTTAACAGAACAGGAAGTTCCTTATCTTCCAAAACTGTGTGACTCCAAGTTTAATTACATACTATAAGTAGATAGAAAATATGGCTTGCTCAAAGAGAAATTACTTGGGCTGGTACAAGAAATTTCAGGGCCTGTGGCTTACAAGTCAGATGGAATGATCTGACCTTCAACTCTGAAAAAATGACAAGTGACTGAAGAAGCTGAAGAAGAAAAGAGGATGGGCAAAGGCCAAGCCAAAGTGATGAAAAGCAAAATTCAAAGACCAAAAACCTTGTAAAGAAGCAGCCTACCATAAGCAATTACACTTGTTTCGATGGTGACCCATCTGTAAGGGATTACGCTGCTCAAGGTTCTCACACAGGTTCCTGAGTCCAGTATTTCAAGTAAAATGAGAACTGCTGCAGCTCCTCCTCTTCCTTCAGCTTACAGTCATAATGATCATAAAAGGACCCACTTAATTCCAGTTCTTCCAGTTGTGGGGTGATCACCTCAATATGCAGATTACAGAAAACGGAAGGGGAATGCAATATATGTGAAATAGCACAAAATGCTTCTTTTTTTATATGAAAAAAGGTGTTTGTTTAGTGCTTATATTACTTAGTGCTTGCTTTCTGTCTGGAGGAACATGCATTCGCTTCCCTAGGATCAGGATGAAATCGTTGCAGAGAGTTAACTGCTTTGCTTTACATTTTAATTCTACTTCATTATATGCATATGCAAACACATTTGCACACATCCGTAGGTAAACTGTTGCTTAAACAAAAAGTAACAAATGAAAAATACCATTTGGCTGGAGGTAAAAAAAAGGAACCTCCAGCAGCATCTCAACACACTTATCCCCGAACATCCATGGATTTGACAGTGACGTACAGTCGTGACTTTTGGCTTTTAAAAGACATATTATACAGGTATTTTGTTTGGTGGCTCTCAAAACAATCTAAAGTAAAAATCAGTATAGTATTTGACAGAATTAATTAGAATTGCTGATGTAATTAAGTTTGGGTATGCCTCCTCTTGACACTCCATTCTAAATAAGACCTGCGCACAAGCAAAGATTATGTTTCCTGGCAAATCCTTCCTAGGGATTACATTGTGTGTAAACTAATAAGGGTTTACCTTTTCGTCTTTCTGACAAAGGAAATAACTAGAGCAACATTAAAACATTAACATGGTATTGAAGAATTCCAAACAGAATTAGGAAATGAAAAGGTTGGGATTCTCAGAGCAATATCAAGTCACTATTAAGGATGCAGATCTTACTTGTGGACCACACGTAAAATTCACAATACTCTATGTATGCAGTACTGTTTTGCTCTGTGAAGCAAAAATGTCAAGTATGCACAAGCTGTTTATTTTAAAAGATCATCTAATATCATCAGCATCAAATTTTATATGCAGCCCCATATTATTCCTGGCTTTTGAGGTGCCATTGTCACAAAACAAAGCTAGACAAAATTTTTACCATTCTACACCATTTAAAAGAAAATGCCTATGGTGAAGTAACTGAGACACAATTAAAATGTGCTAAGCTTTACACCATACAAGGGGAAAATATATTTAGTATTTGCCACCTGAAAGAGTTTCATGAGCCCAGAAAAATGGCTGTTTGGAAACATGACTGTTGATTTGTGCAAGATGTGAAAAGCAAGTCAGCAAAAGCTATACTGTAAATTTGAAACTAGGAACTTACCAAAGAAGGCCTCAGAGGAATGGACTGCTTTGTTCCATGTCACCTTTCAGCTGCTGGTTCTTGAGATCACCTGTGATTTGATGTTGTATGTATTTTAGGTAAGCGTTAGTGCTTTAAAGAATTGAAATCCATTTAGCAAGATTCACGATCCTAACAGTTGAAAACTGTTATCTTTAAAACTTTAGTATGACCAATTCCCTGCTCCTGCTTTTTCTTGCTATCTTGCACATCCCTGATGCCAGTTAGCAAGACCTGTTCCACGCAGCATAGCAAACTTCCTGATTCTGTATAGTAAATGCAAAGAGAATGACGGTTCCATCGCTGTTGTACAAATGGGGCAGTTTGTGGCATATGATGTATTAATTTAGTGGTGGCATCTCATATCCAGTTAGAACTTTCTCTCCTTTATACGTAGGAACAATTTTCTTCATATATGTTATTTTAAAGCATAGAGCCCCTCTATGTGTTAAGGATGGTATGAACTTTATTAGT
The DNA here is from genome assembly GCA_002631895.1 of Agapornis roseicollis. NCBI lineage: Eukaryota > Metazoa > Chordata > Aves > Psittaciformes > Psittacidae > Agapornis > Agapornis roseicollis. Next base: position 4,341 of record NDXB01000973.1, read on the forward strand.
TACAGGACCTGTAGACAAGAGTTTTTTGACTCTGTGCAATTCAGTAAATAAAGCATCATCATTAGGAATTTGTTTTATTTTAAACCAAGGAAGCAATTTATGTATTTGGATCAGGGCATCTTCCTCGTATTAAAATGAAACCAAAGAGAACAGCCAAGGCTTAAAGCTGCCAAACTGACTGGTGTCCTAATTTTCAGTGTGTACAATGGAAATTTTGCACCATTTCTATATGTGTTTGAAGACTCAGTGAGCTCTGCAAGTTAAGCACCAGTATTTTTCCTGAGCACTGCATATTTACAAGGTACTGGGACTTCACTACAGCAGCTACCTTCAGACTCCAGTGTTTTCTTAGCTTTTCCTGATAATGAGTTTGCAAGTCTTCCGCAGTAAATGTCCTGACCATGTCTTTTCTTTTCTGTAACTGATCACTTCTAAGGAAATATAAAACCTATAGAATCATAAACGCCGCCTTAGTTTCAGGAAAAAGTATTCTTAAGCCAGTAATTGATACTGCAAAGAAGCATAAGCTTAAGTCTTTATAATTACAAGATATATAAATTGTTCTAAATTGTTTATATAACATAATACCCATGGCATTTGTGTTTTCTAAATGTGGTGGAAAATAGGCCTACATAGAAAACTTAATAATATGCTTGTCATGACAGCCCAGATTAGAGAATGCATTTAAACCCTTGCCTTGTATTGAGATGAGTCCTGGCTTCTCACTGGAAATCAAAACAGCAGCTAGTGGCTAAACAATAGCAGCTAAGCAAACATTTTACTGAACATTGCCCTGCATGTTGTGCACTTACACTCTATGCATACTCCTTGGCAAACGACTCTTACATCTTTTGGCTGATTTGGAAGTACCTTGTTTATTTCAGGTGTGGCAAATCATGATGCTAGTGCTGACAGTTCTCTGGTTCAAGTACTCATCCCAACCACACTGCAAAGCAAAAGTAAAGATGGGAGACAGTCCAACAGCAACAGAAAGATACTGTTGATACTTTTTGATCTGACATGTCTTAAACTACCACCAGATTTCTGGTATTCACTTGTTTCCTACTGATAAATTCTCCAGCTAATCCAGACGTTCCCCATCCCTCAGTATTTACAGGGTTCTTTTGTCTCTCAACAATACATTGAACTTCCTAGTTCCCAAAGCAGTCTTGATGGCATTGAAGCTGTTTAAAGATAGGTAGCTCTTGTGCTTATTAGCCCAGAACAGGCAAGGGCTACATTCTACTCACTTTTCCTTTGGTGGAAACATAACTTAGGGGTTTTATCTTCTGGCAAGTGTCCAGTTGCCATTCAGCTCTTCACAGCTGAGGGAGCAGACATCATGAACAGAAAGGTTGTGAAAAGCAGACCAGACAAATGGGGTGTTATAGAACAAGACAATAAGAGGTGAACAAGTAAACAGGTCAGAAAAATCTGCATTCTGTTTTTAAGCAATTTAAAACATTTAGAGACAACAAAGAGCCAGCAGACATACTAAAAGGAAAAAATACACAAAATCATAACATGTATTTTTGTCCCTTCCCTCTTAGCAGAACGTGGTCTGCACAGTCTCTATAAATCCATCACCTATCTTCACCTTCAATAGTGCGTACAATTCTGCAGTTTCCCCCATCTCAGTAAAAACAGAAGTGGAATTTCTGAAATCCTGGAAGATTCAGGAATGGTCAACGCAGACAAAGGCACAGAAATGGGTTCTCAGAACACTGAGTCAGATTGACAGAAAAGTATTTCCTTATGAAAAGGGCAGTGGTGCTGTTTGTGACAAAGCTGTCTATTTAATAACGTAGGCAAAGTCTCAACTCGCTTTGAATTCAGTACGGACGATTTCCCCAATGCATTTACGTAGCTTAGTTGGTGATACATGGGAAAAATAATTCATCAATTGATTTGTTACTGCAGTAGAACAGGCTACTGCCTTCCCTGCCTGCAGGGCACAGTTTCATGAACACCTTTAGGCAAAGCAAGCAGCGGTGTTGGAGTCTCTTTCCCTGCAAATCTGCAGTCCAACTTTCTGCTCAGGGCAGGTTCCATCAAAGCAAACACCTCTTGTGCACCTCTGGGAAGAATCTGACTCCATGTTTTCTACCTTGTTTCGTGAGGAAGTGGTAGTCAGCAGTATCACCTCCCCTCACCATCTTTAAACCTGAGCAAACCCAGTGCTCTCAGCTTTTTGTATGTCATCAGCTGCAGCCCCTTGACAGTCTGGTGGTCTTTACAAGTCTTTCTCAGCATGTGAATGCCTTTCTTAAAACGAGACTCAGAACTCCAAATGTTGTCTCACAAATGTCAAGTGGAAGGGAAGAATCTCTTCCCTCCAAACCTGTCAGTTGTGCTCAGCCCAATATGCAGCTGGGACATGTTTGCTGCAAGAGCACACTGTTGACTCACATTCAGCTTGTGCACCATGACCCCCAGCCTCCTTTTTATAAAGCTGCTGTCTATGCAGTCAGTTCCCAACCTCTCCCAACACATGGGGTTTGCCAACCCAGATGCAGGGCTTTGCATATGCATGTGCCGAACTTGATGAGATTCACCAGCAGCTACTTTTTCCGGTCAGACTGGGTCCATCACAGTAGCAGCCCTGCCCTCCAGTGTATCAACCACTCCCCCCAATTTGGTATCACCCACAGATTTGCTGAGAGGTCACTCTATCTCATCATGCTGGTCATTACATCAGCCGTTTCAAGAATCCAAGTTGGTGTAACCTATGTAAAAGCAAGCAAGTCAAACATCCTTCCAGAGATATGCTAGAGATTTCTAATTCTGTTTCACAGAAATGCAGGAGTTGCATTGCTGAGTCTCTTTTCCTTTAGAGATAAAAAGTAGCCCTGGGTTCCAGAAGAAGCAGGCCCTGGTCTTTTTTTTGGATGCAAATACTGAAAGGTAGAACTCGATTTGCTGTGTGTAAGAAACCTTCTAGAAGGCAGAGATGCTTGTTGAGACTGAAGAACGAAGCAAGCCAGAAACTATTTATAGGGTCCTTCCCCAGAATCTTCCTGTCTGTGGCTTTGGTCAAAGACAGATGATATATTTCTGTATCATAAAATGACCAGAGTTGCATCAGTCTACGCGTTACTCTGGGAACATACTCGCAATCTTGTTAGTTGCCTGGGTGGTTGTAGGCACAGGATGGACTTTGTGCTTGTAGGTGTTACACTTCAGGAGCAGAGGGTAGAATCTGCAAGAGAGCAAAACCAGAAAAAGAGAGATGAAAGAAGAAACCTGTAGGAGTAATCCAGCTCCTCCGAATACACTGTAACTAGAAACCAGTTTGAAGAACATTTATGTAATGACAGCTTTTCCAGCACACAACTGTCTGTTATGGGCAGCTACGCACTAGCACAGTATTTTTGCAGAAAGGACAGAATAACATCACTGCCAAAGGGCATGTAAATGACAAACATGCTCTCCAAAATCCTCATATTATGCTACTCGTAGGCTTGCTATTACCAAAGACATGACAAGTTATACTATAGACTGGTATGGTCCTAAATCGAAGTTGGATTTGTTCTGTGTGTTAGAAATAGATTTGAGATTATACCAAGTACATTGGAAATACTATAAAACAGCTCATCAGAATGTTTTCTGATCTTCCACATGGTGCTTGTCTCTCCAGACTATGGTTTTAACTGTCACAGTCTTTGGAACCACATTCCCAAGAACATGAGCTGAAGAAAACCTCAGTGAACAGGAAGCATTGGTTGTGAAAAGGAGCTAAGAGAAGATGGAAGGACATGAAAGAGAAGAAAGTCAGCCAAGCCTCTAAAACTGGGAACAAAGGCACTGCATGTTTCCAAACAAATACTTCAGTAAGTAAGGCTGTTTTGTTTCTTCTACAAAGACAACGATGATAAAAAATGTTGATTGTGTACTACTTGGACATCCAGTACCTGAAGGAACTTAAACTTGTAAGGGATGCATTCCAGGCCAACCCTGTGTCCCAGTCCAATGGCTAAGAAAATGTGGTGTAACTTTGTGGCATAGAATCATAGAGTGGTTTGGGTTGGAAAGGACCTTAAGATCATATAGTTCCAAGCCCCCTGCCATTGGCAGGGGCACCTCAACCTAGACCATGTCTCCCAAGGCTCTGTCCAACATTTGCCAGTACAGTAATCAAGTAAATTCAGGCAGTTGACTTACTGCTGGGAAGCAGCTCTTCAGTTCTGGTTATTCTGACACCTTCACAGTGTATCAGGTATATGTTTTCTTTCCTTACTTTCCTCCAGGAGTCAGTGCCGCAGAAGAACCCAATCTGGGACTTGTGCTGGGTTGCAGAACACCAAGGTGCAGCTCCTCAGCTCTGCTATAGCCATCATGTAACACCCTGAACAGATCGCCCTGCCATCCCGAACAATGGGGAAATAATTTTCACCATTCTTTATTAGTTCATTCATTCAGTGGGGCAGTAAATTCAGTGGGGCAGTAAATATATCATATAGCTAAATGCAGTGGAATCCTAATTTTGTAGGACTTCACTTAGATACCAAGAGACCCTATTACTTCTATACTCATCATCATTACTACTGATTTTCCTAACAGCTAAATGCAGAATATGTATGATTTTCAGCAGGTAGGTGGTCAATGCTTTCTCATTTCTCTGTAAAAATAACTGCTCTTACTAAACAGAAAGTGTTAATGGAACTGACTTCTGTTACTACAAAAATACAGCTTTGCAGCTGTTTGGTCAGTAGTAAATATACTATTACATTGTTCTCAAAATCCCTAATTTCACCTGCTCACAGGAAAGGGGTAACTTGACTTACATTAACCATGCTTTAGACCATTCTAGTGCTTTCCATCAATGTTTTAACATTTTGGATTAATGTACTCTGTCATCTTCCTGCATATACAGATCATGGACACTGGGAAATGAGGCTTTTACAACTGACTTTAACAATTTTGCCCAGAATTTTGTTATGCTGTGAGAATGTTCCTCAGTACACCTGTGTGTCTCGAGTATATTAGTCTGTTCTTCAGATTTAAAACCAACTTAATTAAAGCAACCATTAAGCACATGCAACCTTGTTTGAGAAAGTACATTTGAAAAGCAAATGCTTCTCACCTATGCACAGCTCCAGTTGCCAAAAAGAATTTATCAGTGAGAAGGAAAATGCAATTTGTCATAAATGACTTACACCAGTCACCAAATGCTTCAGGTGAATGAAAAGGAACACTATGAGAAGCAAATACATTTAAAAGGTAAATCATTATCATTGTAATTCATATCAACTTCCAGCCTGTGACTAGTGTTTTTTCTTAGCCAGTCCATGGCACTTAACTGGACAACCTAAATCCCCCTCAATATAAGTATTTCCTTCTATCAGATTTCTCCCCCTCCCATCCCAATTGCACTAGATGTTCTCCTTTGAACTCTCAGTACAACTTGTAGGAAGCAGAACTCCTGACTTGCAGTTCTTACTTCATGTAGATTTTGTCACTTTCACTTCTCTGGCTATGTTTTGGTAGAAGCAGCTGTAGTCTGAACATGTCAGTCTCACCTGATTTCTCATTGGTTTTAAAATGACTCTCCTTCCTTCAGTGAAAAACGTACCAACTGCACTAACCCAACACCAAGCGCACTAAGACATTGCATCAGTTGGTCTCCTGAAGAACATTCACGTTTCTCCTTTGGATACTGTTTTCATTGTCATATCCAATGGTATGCTGGATGGGATACTGTTCAACTGGAAGTTGCACTAAACAGCTGTTGAACACTATTAAAACATTCTAATAGGTGTGACTTATGGACCGGAAGAGTCAGTAAACAAATGCAGTATAAGTGACAGTATGAAAATGGACTAACAGTAATTAGCAATGTGACTCCATGACTAACAGGGAAATTGCCCTGACCCAGTTGATGGCAGGAGCAGCATCATCATAAAAAAAATAAAGAAAAAATAGTACTTTTAAAAAAAAAAAAACCTATCCCTTTTTTGACTTGTTTTCTCTTATGACTTGTATGTTACCAAGACTTCTCAGGGGCATTGGCAATGGTTATGGTTGCGACAGATTCCATTTCACTGGTATTCTAGTCCATCCCCACTGAAAAATGGTCAGCTATGTTCACAGACCCAACAGAGTGTGGACAGTTTTCAGTCAGTCAATGCACTATCGCTGGTGTTCATCATGTAGTTACACAAAGGTGTATCAGGTGTACACAGGCATAGCAATATCCTACCTTAAACCGATGTGTTTCCATATTTATTCCACGCTATCCTAACTTCAGTGCCAACACAAACATTTCACAGAGTGTGGATTAATAAGAGCATAACAAAAACAAACCTCACCTGTCTGTGCATGCTTTTAGCCTTTTGGAATTAGACCACATAGGCTTGTCTGCTTCTGATTGAAGAGGAGTGACGTAAGGCAGAAATCAGAGCACTTCAATGAAAAAGTAAAATTATCCTTCGGTGTGCACACGAAAACCATCTTATTTCTTTGATGAAAATACCATTCAGTACCAAAAAGCCTACCAGCTGCTCTCCAACAGTAAGATGACATGATGAAGAACAAGTTCTTGGTAAGTTCTGTAAAATCCCCTTTGTTTTCCTCCTCCTTTATCCTAGCAGTGTAGACCTCAGTGGGAACTATGGAGGTCACATCCTGGAATATAATGATGGCACAAAAACCCCAAAACAGAAAAAACCCCAACCTACCAACCAAAAACACCCACCAAAACCAACCAAATGAACAAAACCAAGCCACAAACAAACCCAAAACAAAAACCACCCAAAACCAAACAAAACCCAAATGAAAAACTTAAACATACACACACACAAAATCAATACCCAGAATTTCAGGGGTCCCAATTACTTGAATGACTGCCAGAAAATGCTCTGTCTGATGGAATACTTGGAACTTCTGAACAAGGACAAATAAAATCACACAGAAGCAAGCAGTAGTTTCTGTGGGTTGAGAGGCGATGAAAGGGTGATTGCAATCTGGCATGTAAGTTGTAGGCTTTATGAAATATTATAAGAGCTGGAAAGGTAATGGGGAAAAAATACCCAAATATTATACAAGGTTCCAAGAAATACTCTGTTTTGATTGAGATAAAGTTAGAAAGTTGTTTTGATCCAGCTACACATATCCATAACCAGTTCAGGAGTTGCTTGTGCTTTAGTTCTCCAAGAGAAGTAGCAATCGGGAGGTGAAGTTTGGCAGATAGAGGGTACAGGCACAGCGCTTGCATTCAGCACCGGTTATAACTCGCCGCTAGAAGAATTCACAACACGGGTTACTGCCGTCTTAACTCTTCGGGTCGGGATTAAATGACCTAGGTAGTGCTGTAACTCAAAGAGAAATAACGGCCATGGGAGCAGGCGAGCCCTGGGGTACGGAGGTGAGCCTTTCCCTCCCCCCCGCCACCTCCGTTAAGGATCCCTTCCCCCGCTCCGGCCGAGTGTCCGGACCCAGCGCTCCCGCTCTTGCAGCGGCAGCTCCTCCCTTCTGCCGAGACGGACAGCGGGGCTCGGTGGACCTGGCTCCGGGCAGAAAGCAGCCTCTTATAGCCGACACGGACCGGCCGGGCTCACACCTCCTAGCCCCGCCGCCGGAGCCGCACCGCCGAGCTACCCGTGGGACCCCGCAATGCCCCTGCACCTCCTGCTGCTGCTGCTGCTGCCGGCAGCCGGTGAGTAGAGCCAATGCGGGCCCGTGCGGGGCTCAGCGAGGGCACCGGCCCCGCCGCTCCGTGCCCCGTCCAGCAGCGCCTCCCAGCAGGCGGCTGCTGCGGGATGCGCTCACCCTCCGCTCCCGGAGGGATGGGGCTTGGCTGCATCTGGGGGGGGAAGAAGAAGGAGCAGAGGGAAGAGCGGTAGGAGACATGACCGTGGCAAGCGGTTGTTTGAAAGACTGTCGCTTGGGCACAGCCTGGGTGGAACTCACCCGAACGGGAAGAAGGGCTGACAGCCTGTCCTGTCCCAGCCTGCATGTGCAAGGTGGGAGGTTTGCTGGAGGGTCTCGCATTACTTTTGTAAAGTTCCTCAGTCATGTGCAATGGTGTTAAAAAGTGCAGTATCTGGAGCCATACCGCAGGTTGCACGTGTAATATTCATCTTTCTACAAAGCAAATACATCTACCCACACTCTTCTCGTGGGATTAGAGAGCTACCTCCGAGCGCTTCAGTTACGAAGCAGTTCAAAAGCCAAGAACTGCTCCAACTGTGATCAGTGGCAGAACAGTAACTGGGTTATTCTGAAAGACTGAGTCAGTCTTCATGAGTAAGTTCTGATGTGAGGATGTCATTAGAGGACCCCTGCCTCATACCTGAGCACAGCAATTACTCACTTTGCAAGTATTTAATTAATTTTTTGGTCTTTTACATCCTATGCATTAAAATGTATTAAAGGCCAGTTGTAATAATTTACAGTTCATTTCCTCATAGGTATTCATCAGTGTATCTGAATGTACTTAATTCTTTCACACTTCTGTGAAACTATGTTATCATCCCTCTTTTTCACATAGGGCTGACACAAAAAAGCATCCACTAATTTTAAGCTCCCATGGTGACATGCTAGAACCCGATTTTACCTACAACTACTTACAATTAATGTGGAACTTTAACTCCTCAAAGCATGGCTCTCACTGAGTGTTGCAGTAGGTTGGTACTCTAACCCCAGGATATGCAGCAGGCGTGAGCATACAATTAGTAAGCATCTACAGGCATTGTTTTAAAGTGATTAAACCTCATGCTGAGTCTTTGTGACAGCTGTAAGGATAAAATCCAGTTTTCCAGAACAGCATTCAGCTGCCTTAACTCAGAGATTCTCTTTTGTCTTCACATGCACATTTTTATACATACCTGCACAACTTGCAAACTCACCAAACCAATTCTCATTAATAGGATGCCAAGGACAAGAGCCTTGATTCATTCTTGTAACAGATTCTGTGCCAGAATGAAGCAGGGTTGGGGTGAGGAAGGGGGTTAAGGCAATTGCATGATTAAAGGCCATAAGGTAAGGTGCTTGCATAATGGGGCCAACTTAAGACCCTACCAAGCTCACTGCCCCAATTCTACTGCTTGACCTCAGCATGCCCCTGTTTTTCCCTCTGCATACTGATCATCCTCCAGACCTCATCCTTTGCACAGCACAAGCCTCAGAAAGAACATGAAGGAAAGCAAGGAAATAGTTTCACTGCTTCTGTCAGCCTGGATTAATCATTACAGAGGGCCTGGCTTTGGTCTGATAGCTCTGAGTCAGGCATCCCAGTCACCCATTCCATAGGCAGTGAGGAGGATGGGAAACGCAATTTGCCTGTTTCTCAGTGCTTGGTCCACAGTATCAAAACAGGCAAATTTATCATTCTGGAAAATGTACGTGTGACCCCAGGCTATGGAGATAGCACAGCAGCACTGTGGGCAACACGACGAGGAGAGCAAGGTGTCCTGGTGGCTTAAGGAACAAGAGTAAAAAACATCAGCAAAGCCAAAACCCACTTCAATAACTCACACAGTTCAATGGGTTCCACTCCTGGCAAGATCTTGGAGATGCATCAGAAAGTCTGCTTAGTCCCAGGCCTCAAGTTCTGAACTACTGGAGCACTGTGCAAAGAAAATATCCCTATAGCAAATACTACAACATATTTGACATCAGAAAACGTTTCTGTAGCCCCAGTCTTTGACAGAATATATTAAAATTTCTTTTAAACCCCACAAAACATAAACTGTATTAGATACTAATGATTAATGTAGTATGTATCATAAATATGCAAAGCTGTGCATCTCAGTAAAACCCATAATTATATCTCTGCCAAAATAATTATTATGTTTGCATTGTGCCCATTGCAAGGAGTAAAATCTGAAGGGAAATGGGACCTTTCACCAAAAATGAATGTATTTCTGAGATATTTTCCCTTCTGTGCATCTGGAAACACAAGGGACTGGATTTTTAAACACTATTGTAAGCTATGCAGAAAAGTAGGGAAAAAAGAGAGGAGGAAGGCAGAGTGGAAGAGAACTTGCCAAGACATAATAAGGTCTTTGAACTCTCTAGAGCTTATACAGGCAACAAAACAAGATGGCATGATGCAGGTCAAGCCCTCCAACCATGGCAGGGCTCCAACAGGAATGGCAGTTTTGAATTCAAGCATGACACAAACATGATGCCATCACTTCTTGTTCCTTTCTGTCTGTCTTCAGTGTTTCCTCAATTTGTGTCTTCAGGAAGCCACCTCAAGGCTTTTGATCTCTCTGGCTTAGCCATTACAATCACAAAGACACCCGCATAGGTTTGTTTGTTGGTTTTTCTATCTGCTAGTCTATGGTGCCTAAAGCAGCCTTAGGATCCATGCAGCTTTGGTTTCCCTTCAACCTTTACTTTTAAAGCAGCTCCCTCACATCCAATTAAACTGGAGTTTGCTGATGGGCTAATCTCTTGGGGTTTTCTATTCTCTCAAGTATCTGTCTTGAACATTTTCTTTCAGGAATGAGAACAGCTGAAACTTTAACAAAGTTCCAGTTCCTATTCTGAAATAAACACTGGAACTAAATATGACAAGAATATTAAAAGCCATAACAACACCAGACTCAAATTGTTTAACTCTAAATTATTCTTGTACCCTTAGATGTACTTACTTTCTGTGATCGCCAGGTATCAAAACAATGTGGGCTTAATTTACTTTTATACACATTACAAAGCAATGAAATTTAGATAAAAGCAATCTGATTTCCTCTCTTTTCCCCCCCCACAACACTGTGTTTGAAGAGCTGCACCTAATCTGACAAAACAAACAAACAGAGCAGACACAGAGGGAGGGCACTACACTTTCAGGGATATATAATCAAACCTAGAGGAATACCCTTGTCTAGAGAAGGGTCACAAGGATGCTAAGGGGGGTGCAGCACCTCCCATGTGAAGACAGGCTGGGAAAGATGGGGCTGTTCAGCCTGGGGAAGAGAAGGCTGCGTGGAGACCTCACAGCAGCCTTCCAGTATCTGAAGGGGGCCTATAGGGATGCTGGGGAGGGGCTCTTCATTAGGGACTGTAGCAGCAGAGTAAAAGGTAATGGGTTCAAACTTAGAGGAAGTTCAGGTTAGGTATAAGACAGAAGTTCTGCACTGTGAGGGTGGTGAGGCTCTGGCACAAGTTGCCCAAAGAAGTGGTAAATGCTCCATCCCTGGCAGTGTTCAAGACAGAGCCTTGGGCAACATGGGCTAGTTTGAGGTGTCCCTGCCCATGGCAGCAAGGTTGGAACTGGATGATCTTAAGGTCCTTTCCAACTCAAAACCATTCTGTGATTCTATGAAATGTGATGTCTTCATAAAACTGAACAAAGCCATATAGGAGATTTCAAAAACATACCTTAACCATGAAACACCTGGGAATATGCAGAATGCCACTTCACTCTCTGGGTACATTCCACAGAACTTCTGATAAACTACTCTGGAAATGTTACAGTGTTGGCAGTATCATCATACTGATACTCTTATTGACACTTGTACATACTATAGAATGGTCTTTCATTGCTTCTAATAACCTCAGGTTACAAGACAGAGTCTTTTCCTTCAGTCATATTCAGAGTATCGACAGCACAATACAGTCTTGCTTTGTTGTGCACGTCCGGATGCTGTAACACAAACTGCAAGGATAAAAAGTTCATGTCATTTTCGGTAAGTTATACAACAAGTTTTAGAGATTTCTACTTGAGCTCCTCAGGGAGCAGACAGTTCATGGCTTCTACTTCACACAGAGTTAAATCAAGGGAGCGGGATTGTCCAATGGTAGCAAACCATTCTCTGATGAAACCAGGACTATGACTCGGGGATTCTTGTTTTCCTCTTCAGTCACGTAGCTCCCCTGCACCATCCTTCCCCAGCTGCCAGAACTGAGGCACAATGTAAAAGTTCTTCACTTTCTTCAGGGGTTTCTTCAGTTATCACCAATGTTTTGCAGAGCAAGCCCAGCTTTGCCTGTCAACCATTAATACGGTTCCTTCAGCCTCTACTGACCCGCTACAGAAGTCTAGCCAAATATCCCTAAACATTTAAGCGTATAAGCAGTTGTTGGTCATGATGCTGCAGCCTTACTGCAGTGTTTTTTCAGCTGGGGCTTTACTGAACCTGTACTGACAGTGAAGATAACACATTTAATGCTACTGTAAAGGTAAAAGAGTCTGGTTATACTCAAATGGATGCTTCTGGTACCCAGAGCTGAAACACGTACTGAGAATTACTATGGAATGGGAAATGCTCAATCATGTGTCAGTCCCACAACATGACTGTTATTCTGACACCTAGGACTATAGGTTCTGAAGAGTCCACTCAATACATTCCATTCCCCTTGGGAAAGCATCAAGAGAATCATCAGAAAACCTGGAATGGGAACCATGACATAATAAATACTATTCACTATCTCAGCAAGGAGGTTTTAGTGCCAGCAAAACAGTTTTTAAGTGAAACTGCAAGTGACTACATAGGCAAGGAAGCTTTTTTAACTCTTCGAGATGCGATTGCTTTTAATCAATGGGCCAAAACTGCATGTGCAAGTTAAACCACTTTTGTTTCAACATCTTCTCTTCTCCCTATGTCACCTGCCCACAAAGCAGGAGGGAACACGATCTGGGAGTCATCTCCAGTCAGAAAAGTAATAAATACTGTCTTAGGAAGCATGGTTATTTTCATACGTAAGGATTACCTACATTTTTTCTAAAGCCTTTCTTAGCATTCTCACAGAAAACCCAATTTTATTTCTTAATGAGGTGTTTTCACGAGGTGTTTAAATCCCTTTGCTTCATAAAATTACAAGTGCTGGAGATCACCAGCATCCCACGTATTTCAAGTTACTAAACTGTGCTGGAAACAGGTTTTTTCTGTCAGATCTTCCATTAACTAATTACATACTTCATTATAGAATCTATTATAATAGTCTATTAGTCTATGATAATAGATTACATGATTACACAGATTATATACAAACTGTATAATCATGTAGTTATTCTGTAGGAAAAGAAACGTCAAAGCTTTCAATGACAGAGTCTAAATGTTTTTTCTGCTCCCTCTCAGACAGACAATACCAGTTATTAAATGTTAATGTCCTTTCCAATCCGTATCCAGTACCCAGAGTTAAGGTTTATAAACTCTTCCCCTCATATCAAATCATTAGTTTAATTAATAAGAGAACTCTAATCAGCAGCATCGATTAACCCACTCATTTGTTGAGTACTCATCCAACTTAAAACATGATGCAAATACCTTGGTGCCTGAACTACAAGGAAATGCTGCCTGTTACCATGAAGGGTCTCTGATGCATTATCTCAACCTGAAGGATGACATGATGTCCTAAAAAATGTCATCTGGTGTCTCAGTATTTATCTGCTGCTCTGGACCTACTTTAATACTTACCCAGAATAGTTAAAAGTTCCTAAATACAGTCTTGTTCTGGAGAAAGGATAATGAGAATTCCTTAAAACCTTAAACAACAGCTAAATGCAAACAAAATGAAATAATAAAAATAAAAAAGGTACCCCTTCTTCTAATACAAAAAATACAAATATAAAAAAGGCAACCCTGGAAATAACTCCAAGCACTCATCCATTTCCCTGCTCCATGCCTGCCCCACCACCCCTGTCAGCTATTTGGCTTTGTCTATAAATGATGAAAACTGGAACCCCATCAGAGAGGATGTATTTGTTCAAATTTGCCCATTTTAGAAATTGGGCAAAGTTGCATGTTGTGATATGGAGAAAACACCACAATGCTGAGGGCATCTAACTGTAGCAGATTAGTGGACCTAGACCACAGAACACATGCTAGCCTTTCCAGATTTAAGACTGGAAATGACTTAAGTCTGCCATTGTATGCTGCCTTAACGGGAAGAAACCACTGCAGCTATCCAGAATGCTGTGCAGTGTTCTGCTCACTACAGGTGGGGGTAAAAAGGCACTGGGTCAAGCAGCGCAACACCAAGCATCAACAAGAACATGGTATTGAATATGGACATTGATTATCAAAGTTCAATTTTGCATCTGCAGGTTTGCTTCAATAAAAAAATAAAAGAGGTTTTCTTCCACAGTTTATAAAGGCACTCTCGGGGAAGCCCGTTTTAGAAGAGGAATACTTGAATTAGCTGGAGCCATTAGATGTACTACAGGTCGATCTCCTTTTGCCTACTTACGCTATGGATGCTACTGCGGTCTGGGAGGAAGAGGATGGCCCAAGGACAGAGTAGACTGGTAAGAGTTAACTATTTACCTGAGTAATTAAATGCTGAATGTATGCAGATGGCAGAGTAAAAGGACTACAGTATGAATTAGGCCTACTTAACACCAGCAAGGGAACTGAGTTTAAACACATTTCAGACCACCAAGAAACTCTGAGGCAGTAAAATCATGTTACTGTAGATCTGTGTGAGACCTACTTGCCTTTAACTCAAACTCTCATTGCATTAATATTGGATTCACAGTACAACTGAGGTTCTTTGCTGCCTGGCAAAAGCTGAAGAACTAAAGTCTAATTGCAGAAGCTTGAAAGCTCAAGCATTCAAGCTATCCCTTTAAGGTATAACGAAAGTTCAAGTCAGGTTCTTTTTTAGTTTTGTTGGGTTTTTGTTGTTTTTTTTTTTGGTTTTGTTGGTTTTTTTTTTTTTTGGTTTTGTTGGTTTTTTTTTTTTTTGGTTTTGTTGGTTTTTTTTTTTTTTGGTTTATTTAATAAGGATTCTAGTTGGGATCAGACCTAAAACTTCTAGACTCTTACCCGACATATTTCACATTTCTGGATGTGCAATCTGTTAAAGACAACTTAGGAGAATGTAGTTGCTCCTTTAAAGACTGGGAACACACATGAAAAGAAGGAACTATTATTACTTCTACTCATCTGTATCCCTAAAGATAATGATGGAGAATCTGCAGTTTGCTGATCTTTCACTGTAGGACATTTTTCCACACTGTAGTAAATCCCATAGCACCAATAAGCTGCTTCTTCACAAAACACGGTTAGCTATTTGTGGTCTGGGTTTTAACAGCTACAGAATGTTAAGAACAAGCCAGAAGTCAGTGTTCTTACTCTACTGCATTTGACCAGAATCAAGAACTGAATGTAGACACAAACTTTCTTACCAAGTCTGACTTCTTAAAGTTTTGCTATACATCCCGGGCTGTTTACATTTAGAATGCCTGAAAACAAGTTAAGAAACACAGAAATACTTAATCTGAAGTAAAAACATCACTAATGAAATTATTCCAATCATAGCTATTGCATTTTAGATTTTTGCCTGCCACTTACAAAACCTCCTCTGAAATGGGGACAGTCATACACTGCTTTCATAAGCTAAAACTGTTGTGAACACATGAAGATAGAGTGCGCACTAGCAAAAGCAGTTGTATCGCCTGGGTTATTTACCCCAGTACTGCTACAAAGACTCGCTACCTTTATTATTTCTGTGGATGAAATGGAATTCTGCTACTTCCCAAGCACATGTTTTTCCATTGTTATGTACCACAGGATCTTTAAATGGCAATTCAGGTGGAATTACCCAGTAATTATTTAATAAGCATAGGACAGAACAGTAGCTCAAATGAGAGCTCACAGTTTCTATTGCAGACACAAATTCCTCAGGCAATCTAAACACCACCATAATGTGCCTACTGTAGTAGACTACCAGGAGGAAACTGAATGACTGAACACAAAGTGTTTGTGGATACACCTCGGTGTTCTTCTACCAAGTCAAAGAAGGAAGAATATAGTTACTTCACAGCAAGACCTGACAAGCCATCTAATTTCAGGTCTTTGCTACCTCCCCTACTTGGTATACTGGGATTACAATGAAGAATAGTTTTTTTCTAAGCTTTAAAATACACCGTTAATGCCTTTCTGTGACAGAAAGTCTATAAATTAATTCATTGTTCCAATTGTAACAAGAACAATTTTTGAAACCATCATTTTGGGCATTTTCCCCAAATTCTTTCATGATACTAAGCAAACAGTTTTAGTTCTAACACAGCCTTAAACAGCACCCATGCTTACTCCTTACTGAACATTTCATCTGCTTTCAGCTTTTCTGCCACCAAGGACTTTCCTATACAACAACATTTATGATAGTATGCTACAGCCCCACAAATCTTGTCCCCTTCCTGTAACTGTTACAATAGCATTGATAACTGCCAGAAAAATACATCATTCATTATCTGGCAGACTATTCTGGCTTTTCATCTTTCCTTGGAAAAGTCTAGGAGAGAGTTACACTCACATACAAGTTTATTTTGTTTAAATGGAGAATGCTTCAAAGATTCCTTGTACTTTCATCTATATGGAAGTTCAACTAGATCAATGTATATCACACATTATCACTGATTACATGAAAGAACCAATTACCCTGTTCTGCTTCCTGGGCAGGTAATTGTTTGTACATTCACATATGTTGACTGTTTTATAATTTCACAGCCTGTACAAACATGCTGATGATAAACATCTAGATTACATGGCCATAAATCATGCCAGTTTGAATTAAGGCAAATCCACTTCTATCACTCTCAGGTGCTGCTTTAACCATGACTGCTGCTATGGCAAGGCAGAACAAGCAGGTTGTGACCCCAAGATAGAAAGCTACCACTGGGAATGTGAAGACAACACTGTTGTGTGTGGTGAGTGAACAGTTCTAGCTGGGGGGTTTGTGTGATTTTGGGTTTTTTGGGGGAGGGTGGGAGAGAAGCAGAGAAATAGTTTTGTTTGTCTTCTTTTACTTCTCCTATTTGTCTCGTTGATTTAATAGAAAAACATTATTTTTTAATTAACTGTAAAATCCTTATTTTACCTTCCTTTCTTTCACAACTTTACTCTGTGCCTCCAGAAAGTACAGTTATGCCAACCAACTTAATGCAGTTTCCTTTCTAATCCCCACCTACTGACATACATAAGCAAACAAAATTCTTATCTACAAGCTTCTATTACTTTTGCATGACACACTACTAGAAACCCTCTTTTATACACGTTGAGGAACCCATGTTAGGCTACTTACTGCAGGTCAAAACCAAGAGCACACAGCTACAAACAGGAAATTACAACTGTTTAAAAGGATCCTTTTTATACTTAGCAGATATTTCACACCATTTTTAAGTCTATGATGGACAAGTTTTTGACATACCACTGATCAGTTGCACAGCCCACTGCTAGTGGCTACAACTGATGAATGAATTCACAATGACAAGTTCCAGTTTCAAACAGTGAGGTAATAAAATATTTGATGGCTATGTTTATTTATGGAACAAGCCATAACCTGTTAATTTGAAACTGTTTATATAATTAGCATACAAGTTGCAACAGATGATTGACCACATCCTGATAGATTTTGTTCAATCACTCTGAAATATGAATGCAATATACTGGCCATGCTGTAAGTATGAAAGAAAAGGACAAAGAGACCTCAAAGAAACAAACAAAAATGTGTTTTAAAGGAAAAAGCATCATTTCTTTTACATTAATTGTTCATAACTCCCAGAGTTATAGCAAATATTTCCCAACACACTTCAAAGGCTTTTAGAACTATAACTTCTCACAAGCCCCAAAATCTGCAGGTTTTTTCCTTCTTGTTGTTAGGTTTTGGGATTTGTTTGGGGTTTTTTGTCAAATCAGGTGATAGGTCAGTTACCTTACATGCTACTACCTGGAACGCAAATCAGCTTGAGAATTGGTTATTATTTACTCCACAAAAATACAGCCCCTAACATAAACCTGCTGACGAGTCTGAGTTTCTACCATAGTTTAAAGGCAACACAGTAGGCTGTTCAGAGAAAACTCAAACCCCTCTCATTTCATAACTCAATTTAGCATTTGCCTGACCTGAAATAAAATTAAAGGTTTTGACACTATTTCATTTCCTCTCTTCCATTCAATCTTTACTTTTACTTTGCCCAGGTGTCTACCTGAAGCAGAATCTCTCCTGGCCAATTTCCTCCTCTACTGCATAAGTACTCCATGTCTTCTCTCTCAAACTACCTAATTAACTGTCAAGTTACAGTCCACCTGTATCTGGCTGTAAAGCTTCTGTTCCACGTCTAGAAGCTGACAATACTTTGAAACACTGGCAAAGACAGTAGGGCATACCATGGAGAAGATCCAAGTTTCAAGCAGTAACAAGAGAAGGAATAATTTTTCTCAGTTACTGTTTGTTGGGTATTCAGTCATCTTGTTTATGCTTCTTAGGCTATTGAGCACTTCGTAGCGTAGCCAGTTGCAGCTTCAACATCTATACATTAGGAACTTCCATAGCAGGCTTCAAGTTCAGTCACAAAACTGACAATTTGTTCTGCTCCTAGATAAATCCCAAAGAGAGATTCAGCTAAGCTGTTAAAATGTTCAGTACTCAGACAAAATATAATCAAGGACTCTTCAGTTTACAGACAGTTGCAGAAAGAAAATACACACATTTCTGGGTTGGCACAATAAAACCAAAATATGCTGCTGTAGAAGAAAATGTTCATGCCAAGAAGAAATGTTCATGCCAAGAAATCTGTTACGTTACAACACTAAAATTATAAAACAAATATGGCCAGACATGGATTTTATCATTCTTAAACACGCTTTACATATCTTATTACTGAATGCCTTAATAGAAAGAGTTGGGTGATTTTAAACAGGGAATATCTTTGTATTCTTTATTTCACATATATAATTCAAATGTGACATTGTTTAGTAGATTAAAGCATATGTGAAATGGAAAATATCTTCCAAACTCCCGTTTCACTGGAGCAACAGGGTGATCGGGGGTGGGGGGTGTCACATACCCACTTTCTAAAAAGGAATCAGCTATCAGAGTTCCTCCATTGAAGAACACGAGCAGGGTGTTTAAGCCTTTATCCAATTAGTATTGTATTTTCATCTGCCAAGATGATTCCAGTGATTATCAACCATCACTAAACTAAACCATGCTTGTATATTTTCGGTTGCTGAGATGTTCTAGCATGGAGTTCTACCTAAAGAACACGAAAGAACTGTAAGACTTACTAGCGCTTGCTGAAGTTCCTATTGCACTTGAAATATAAAAACCATTTGTATGGCAAATATGGAACATGAGGTAGCAATTCTTGGTATTCCATCTGGTATTTTCAATTACTTGAGACTAACAATAAACTTACTGTGTTTTCTTTCAGAATCACTAGAAGACACATGTCAAAAAATGGCATGTGAATGTGACCGTGAAGCTGCTAAATGTTTTTCTAAAGCTCCCTATCAGACAAAACACCTTTTATGGCCAGACTTCATGTGTGGTGAGATTCAGCCTTTGTGTAGGTATTAGATATACAACATCAGTCTTCATGAAATAAGCTCTGTATGTATTTAAATCCTGTTTCCTTTTTCTTAATTTGAGTCACAGTAGTGACAACAAATGATTTTCCCCCTTCTTGATCCTCCTTCTGCCACCTCAGCCTCTTCACTCTAGAATGATNTATACAACATCAGTCTTCATGAAATAAGCTCTGTATGTATTTAAATCCTGTTTCCTTTTTCTTAATTTGAGTCACAGTAGTGACAACAAATGATTTTCCCCCTTCTTGATCCTCCTTCTGCCACCTCAGCCTCTTCACTCTAGAATGATGAAAGCAAACATGTCTCCTCTAATTTACCTTCTGCATCGCACAGACTAAAAGGAAGGCCATCAGTTCTGTGTAAGTTCTTACTGAATACACAGACATTTGAGGGTTTTGAGTAAGTGACTTAAGATGAATTCTGTTTATATTCAGATTCACAGATTTCTCAGACCCACTACATCATTCACTGTAAACTCCACTGGCTGGAAGATAAAAATCAAACTTTTGTACTAACATTTACCTAGATGTTTGTTAACTTTGAACTGACCATGAAGAAAGGCATGAAGTGACAGTGTCAGCATGAAGACCCCATCTATATTAAATACTTATTATAAAGCCTAACTTAACTTGTGTCTCATTTATCGTAGTCCTACATGAAATAAAAATCCTAATTCTTTTTTTCTAGTATTTACTTTTTAAATACAACTTTCTAAGAAGTTCATTTTATATGGGTCCAGCTTCTTACTTTATGTGCACCTCGAGTTTCCTGTGGGCACAGGGTGAAGTTCTACAATTCCATTTAAAACTTCAGAGCCAGATTTAAAAGTGCAACTGCAAACCATCACCAATACAGATGAATGCAAAAAAGCAGCAGTGACTGGGATCAACTGCCTTCTCCATGTTTGAACAGTGTGACTTCATGAAGTTCAAAAGTGTACACCTCATAAGGATGTAGAGGTTTCAGCTAGGGTCACTCTGCAGTTTTTCTCTTATGAAGAGAAATTAGTAACATAAATTGATGAATAATAAACTTTTCATAACTGCTCATTTTACCTGTTCAAGAACCAGGACTGTTTTATGTCTACTTTCACATGCAGGGCTACACAAATTTGCACAAGTCATAGCTAATGACAAGTACTTCAATATAAATAAAACCAAAACAAGTCTTTAGGAAGGATGAAAATTTCAGAAGAGATCTTTAATCTTTAAAACTATTCATATGCAAATTTAAAATTCATATTAATCATACAAATGAGGAAAAAAACCCCCCAAACACAACAAAACCAACCAATCGAAAAAAGCAAACCAATGGGGAATGCAAGGGGACAAAGCTCTTAAAAAAAATCAAAAAAAGTCTAACTTTTGCTTCAGTCAAAACCCATACACTAACGAATGGCAATCCTGATTACACAAAATAACCTTTCCAGTCAGTATTTGCTCACAGATCTACATACACACATTATACTGTAGTAAGATGTGTCAGGTCACTTTCCCAAACTAATCCTGTTTTAGGAGATAACCCTGAACTTCAGAATTAAGAACAGACTTCAAGAGGAGAGCATTAAAGAAACTCCTGAAGTGTAACTGAGCTGGATCACCACATTTTCCAGAGGCCAAGGAAACTCAAGCAGTCTTTGCCTTCAACAGCAGGAATTTTAGAATTCCCAGCTGTGAGACCGCGTATTTGACAGTCACATCTTTACACAGAAAGCTGAAAACACTGAAGTGCTTTCAGTATGAAGCCTATCCAGGAAGAGCTTTCCTTTGGCATATGTAAGTTGAGAAACACACAGTAGCTCTTCAGAAAACTCTCATCTTAAGGCAAGCTGGAACTGGAATGCTCAAGATGAAATAGGTAAGTTTGATTTGATGTAAAATAGAGTGACGTGACTGTTTAACTTTTATAGGGCTAAATCAGGAATGTGATTATTTTTCCCCCCATAGAATTGGATAATAAAGCCCATCCTCTGATTTGGAATCAGCTGGTTTAAGAGTACCTTATCTTAGGGCTTTTTTATTGTATGTTTAAACTAACATAATCCACCACTTTCACTGCTACATACGTAAAGAAGAAAAGCAAAGTTTATTTCATGTCCATTTTTATGAGCTAAACAGCTCAACAGTTCCAATACCAGTCACTGCACTTATGTCTCGTGACGCCTTACTTCTTTAACCACCTGATCAATGTTTGTAATTGGGTTAAAGTACAAGGCCCAGTAAAACAAACAATTGCAGACAAACTGAGGAATGAAAGGCCAAAAAATGGCAACAAAAAGACCCTGGGTTAAGGCTTTCCAGAAATGTCTCCACATTCTGTGAGGAACAGTCCTGTGAAAAAGGAAAGGGAGAGGCTTAGAGGAACTTCTCATTTTGCTTTTACCCGTTCTATGAAAAGCTAGAATGTGCTGCAGCTGCAAGTTATTTAGCCCTTGCTCGGGTACCCATAAACCACCATTTTGCACTCCAGAAAAAGCTTTCTTAAAATACAGTAATACTAGATTTTGTATAAGGAAGCATTAAATCAATTTATGCAGACCACAAAGCACAGCAAGTTGAAGTGGCTGATCCCAGATGTTTTCCATGCATCCCACTCTCTTTTGAACATGCTCTGCCCCCTAGCTGCTGGCACAGAAGGTGAAAACCCAGTATACAACAAAACAAGAATTTCTCCTTTGCCAGCTCTAAAAAACTGTAACAGCAATTACGAAGTAACATTAACAGCTTGAATTAAAGCTAAAGCAGCAACTGAAAACAGCAATTCTGATCACCTATAAGAAATAACAGCAGTGCAATAAACTTAGTCATGATCCTGAGGACTCAACCTTTAATAACTATATTGTACACATTTAACAACAAAATTCATATATACTTAGTTCTCAGATGAGAGATAATATCAGTGACCATAAAAGGCAATACTCAAGGTAAGAGTTACTATTTACCCAATGGTTAAGAACATGCTTATTACCAGAGGGACCTTGACACGCTTGTGAGGTGGGCTGATGCCAACCTCATCAAGTTCAACCATGCCAAGTGCAAGGTCCTACACCTGGGTTGGCGCAATCCCAGGCACAGCTACAGGTTGGGCAAAGAGGAGACTGAGAGCAGCCCTGCAGAGAAGGACCTGGGGGTGGTGGTCGATGAGAACATGAACATGAGCCGGCTGCAGTGTGCGCTTGCAGCCCAGAAAGCAACCGTATCCTGGGCTGCATCCAAAGGAGGTGATCCTGCCCCTCTACTCTGCTCTCGTGAGACCTCACCTGGAGCATTGTGTGCAGTTCTGGTGTCCTCAACATAAAAAGGACATGGAGCTGTTGGAACAAGTCCAGAGAAGGGCCATGAAGAAGATCGGGGGACTGGAGCATCTCCCATAGGAAGACAGGCTGAGANTGCAGTTCTGGTGTCCTCAACATAAAAAGGACATGGAGCTGTTGGAACAAGTCCAGAGAAGGGCCATGAAGAAGATCGGGGGACTGGAGCATCTCCCATAGGAAGACAGGCTGAGAAAGCTGGGGCTGTTCAGCCTGGGGAAGAGAAGGCTGTGTGGAGACCTCACAACAGCCTTCCAGTATCTGAAAGGGGCCTCTAAGGATGCTGGGGAGGGGCTCTTCATTAGGGCCTGAAGTGACAGGACTAGGGGTAACGGGTTCAAACTTAAACAGAGCAAGTTCAGGTTAGATATAAGGAAGAAGTTCTTTAGTGTTAGGGTGCTGAGGCACTGGAATGGGTTGCCCATGGAGGTTGTGAGTGCTCCATCCCTGGCAGTGTTCAAGGCCAGGTTGATGAAGCCTTGGGTGGCATGGTTTACTGTGAGGTGTCCCTGCTTATGGCAGGGGGATTGGAACTGGATGATCTTAAGGTCCTTTCCAACCCTAACTATTCTATGATTCCATGATTATGGTTATTTGCTACATC
Source organism: Agapornis roseicollis (assembly GCA_002631895.1). Taxonomy (NCBI): domain Eukaryota; kingdom Metazoa; phylum Chordata; class Aves; order Psittaciformes; family Psittacidae; genus Agapornis; species Agapornis roseicollis. The sequence continues at coordinate 27,517 of NDXB01000973.1, forward strand.
TGATCACTAAAACCAGCTATAAGAAGCCCTTCTAAGTATTAAAAGTAGAGTCAAGAGTGAGTACTAGTGTATGAGCAGATTCAGACTCACATGGTCTTATTAACCTCAGAGTTGTGGTTAGACACTGTCATTTCAGTGGGTAACTTTCAAATTGCAAGACTGTTACTTTCTATTTAGAGGACCACATACTTCCTACCCTGGTAAACAAGCTCAGTAAGACTTACTTCAATTCTCTTCTTGACCAGAGCCTCCAAAAGGAGAATAATTCCAGAACAGAGAGCAACATGGCATTTACAATTATAAACCTTGATGTCCAGTAGTGCACGTCCAGCCAATCCCACGCAAATTCAGCTACCAACTGGTATGGCAAAAATAAATACTTTACAATAAATTCTCTCCACTGTTTCCAGGAAGGATCTTGAAGGTCCTGGGAATTAAGATAAAAAGGCTATTAATGAATTTCATAGTAAACAGATAAAATATTGACTTATTTCCACTACAGTTTTGTTGAATAAACCTGGTTTTTCATACATTGAATGTAGTAATTTCAATGTATGAAATCCTTTCTGGTAGATAATACTGTAACCCTGTAATTTTCATTAGATAAGAATAAAACATCACAGACAGCCAGACTTTACAATGCCATTTACTCAAATACAGATATTTTGAGCGAACAGCCTTTCTACAGTCAGTGAACTGAAAAAGAAAGAAAAAAGAATTAAAAAAATCAGTTTCCTAGATTTAAAGTCTTAAGAGCCTTACTTCAGTCTTACTAAAGGTAATGGTCACAACGCTGGTGATCACATACAATAAAATCAAGGAATCATTCACATGCTTTATTTTTCCTTTAAAATTGTATTGTACAGAGATGAAATGGTGCATAATTATTTGCTATTGTAATGCTTATAACTTTTCACGCTGCTATCGTAAAATGCTTATAACTAAAGCAAGTGGTATATTTAATGTTTTGAACACTTACTATTAGTTTTGTGACAGTATCTTCATGCATGTCTTCTTGTGTGGGGCAAATTGTGTGGATAAAAGGTAGGAAAGCTTCTGTGTAATCAAACAAATACAGGTATAACATACTGAGTCTTGGAGAACTCTTCAGTGCATACAGAAGAAAAAGTGACTTTCCTGGATTTACTGCCTGAAAGATATCAAATTCTTGTTTCAAACAATGAAAAGATAAAATGAAAGGGATGTGCCAGTCCTTAAGATTTTTCCGACAATCTCTTTTCAAAGGATCATTCTTCAAATAGAACAGTTCAGTAAACTGAGCTGTTTTCACAAGGATAATTCTACTACCTTAGCATTCCTCCTGGCTTTAACAGAGTTTTCATTTAAAGATATTTTAAAAATACTTAACATACATGACAGGCTTTAGATACAATTTACCTTATATTCCCAAAGGTTCTGTGGTGGTTTAACACCTAAAGCTTTCACACGTTCCAGTTCCGCCATAATAGCTTTCCTGTGGTTACTGTTCTCTATACTGTAAGGCTCTTTTGTGAAATCCTCCTCTGTCAGCGTTAGGAGGAGTCTACAAAAGCCAAAGAATTCAGAAGGTAAACCAGTGACTCTTCACCAAAAAGATACAACTACAAATTAGCCATTACATACTGAAACAATAAGCGACTGACAGAAGGCATCACCTTTTGTACTACAGAACCACAGAGTGGTATGGGTTGGAAGGGACTTTAAAGATCATCATTACACTCCATATCAAGTGTCCTAAATCAACTGCGCCTCAGAGCCTGTGTTTTAGATATCCCTCATGCTTTTTCTTGCCTGCTTTCAGCATGCAAAATTACCAGCTTCTTGGCAGGCTACTGAACACAATTCTTCAGTACTTCACATATTGAGTCAGGTCTCCTGAAATCAAACCCAGAGCTCTTCAGTAGAATGCAACGATGCATATAAAATTTGTGTATTTTCACAAGAAAGAAAAGGTGGAGGGGTGGATAATATATTAGAATTCTACTTAAAAATTTTCAGTTACCTTGCTTAGCACCTACTACTAAAGTTTTCAACTACAGGTGTTCAAACTTGCTTGGAATTTTACTCTGATACATCAATAGAATATTCCTCAATCTATAGAACAAAATATGGTCATTTCATAGTGTACCATCCCTAACAAAAGCTCTCCAGTTGTCCAATCAAACAAATGATAGGTATTCTTCACAATGAGGCCTCTTACCTTCCATTCACTTTCTCCACTAGAAATCTTTCTTTATAATGGGAAGCCCATGGGCCCAGCTGCTCTAGCCAAATTATCACTTCCTTAGCAGTCCACTTAGCAACAGGCTTGTGGACAAGATGATCTTCTTCAAATTCTCTGCTGCTCCAGTGATATCCAAGTAGAACTACCTAGAGGTAGATTAAAAAATAAATAAATAAGAAGAGAGACATCCTCTACCTACAAAGCAAATATACTAATGATACAAATAAAAAAGCATTAAGTGGCTTGACATGCAGAATCTTCCATCAGATGGACCTAGACTATTCAGGTTATTCAGACAACCCTGAATGCTACCTTATTTACTCTGTTCAGCTGAAGTGTGTTCTGGGCTGATGATGTTTTGTATGTCCATGTAACTTAAGTATACAAGATCGCATGCTTAATAAAGTAAATATGGAAAAACCAACCAGATGAAACTTACTGCTACACATGTTAAAGCTGTCAGAACGCCTGAGAAAAACCCTCCTCGTTGAGCATTAATTCTTCCTGTGTTCCGAACTGTAGGCATCTGGTCATTCCCATATTTTTGGAAGGTTGCTAAGCTGCGTGTTACATCACTGTTTTGCAGAATATCTTCTTTTCTTTGTTCAATGGCATCAGAAAATAGCTTTTCAATAACATCCCTAATGGGAAAAATATTTGTCACTCTACTATAACCACTGAGGCTTAGTATTCAGAAAAGGGATGTATTTGTTGGGTTTGTTTTCCAGCCTCTACTTAAAGCCTGTCATCTTTGAAAGCAAAAAACCAGTAATTATTAATACTTAGCAGACTTAAATCAATTATTTCCAAACAACATTTTTCTTAGCTTCTAAAGATAAAGTAAAATATAGCATTAAAAAAAAAATCCTTCTTTCTTATATAAACTGTGTGTGTCACTGGCAAGCTTTGCTTATTCAAAAATGCTAAGTAAAAGACAACATAAAATCCTACCATCAATCCTACAATCTATTTCCTAAAATATTACTAACCTAAGAGAAGGTATTATTAACACAAGAACTTGTGGGTAATTCATGACAGCAAATTGGTATTTCTAGCTTTGCTCTGCAATCAGATCACCTTTCTTCCCACAGATAATTCCTATTACAGAAGTACACAGTTACCAAAGATCACTCTGACGTAGAATTGTTGGGAAACAACCAGCTATATATATAAAAGATGCAAACGTCTCAATAATGAATAAGGATCCTTTCTCTCCATCACCCCCAAAAAAATCAGGATAAAAAAAAACAAACCCAACGCCCCAGACACAGCCAACCAACCCATCCCTTAGTTCCATGCTTAGACGTGTGCTTAACAGATCCGTACAGGTGCAGAACATGAGAAACTTCAGGATTTAAACATCCCTGTGGCAGTCTGGATTACCAATAAACTATGAAAATGTGCAGCAAACTCAAGACACAAGACAATGGGTTCTGGGGGTTCTAGAAATCCAGAAATGGCCCAGTCCACTCACCTAAAGAGGATGTTGACTTTGGGGAATCCTTCCCATTTTTCTCTGCATTCAGGACATTCATTCTTCTTGGACGACACCCACCACAAAGCCAGGCAATGTCTACAGAAACTATGCCCACAGTTCAGGGTGGTGGGATTGACCATAATGTCGTAACAGCAGTGGCAAAGGAACTCACTCACAGATATCCGCCGACTGCCCTCAGGAGCAGCACGTGTTTCAACCCCTGCCCTCTCTGTTTCACCTTGCAAAGTCTCCTCTTCTTCCATCTTCTTTTATGCCTTATGCAAACAGAAGGCTGTCTTAGATCTTCAAAGCAGGTAAGGAATTACTTCTGCAAAGCAACAAGATAAACCTCCTTAAGAAAGATTACAATTGCAAGCAGTATAATTTATCATTGTCATTCTTTTGTTGCTCTGATGGTTTTAAGTAACTAGCTTGGCCCTCCCAAAAATAAAACACGACCTTCAACCTTTTCAACAACATATTCATTGCAAGCCACAACCAAAGTCAGATTCTACATGTAAACAGCAGGGCTCAGTCTGCCTATATCTCCTGTGTTACAGAACACATGAAAGTGAAATAAAAAACCTATGATTCAGATGACTTTTGACAGTTCTTGTTAAGCAAAGCTTTAGTAAAAGACACTGATCAAAAAAAGTATCATTAAAAAAATACCATCAGAGAATAAAAAAAATAAACCACCAGTACACATAATTTACTCCATTGCTATTCTTTCCAAGCACATGGAATAAAACATTACTAACAAAGGTCAATGCTGGACGTCGCTGAGCAATGTTAAAAAAATACACAAAAAGAACTGATCCACAAAGTCATACATTACAGCATTATAAGGGATTGCTCTGTTTGCATCTCAGTGAAGGGCTGAACTTTGTATCGCTTTACCTTTAATTACTCTTTGCTAGTATTACAGAAAATGTACCAGTTAGAAGAGTTCAAGATTGTTCTAAGCTTACCAAACTGTGAAGCCTGTTTGCCTGACGTTCCTATTATATTCTTGGGGATTGTTGACCCTAGTTTCTTAAGAAAAACTCTGACCCAGATCATGTACTCATGGGTCACGGTATGTTAGAAGCTATCAAAACCTACACTTTGCTTCTCTGGCACTACCAAACCAAAATATTTATACGCTCCACCACGTGGCTTCTGCTTAGTACTTAAGTTATCATCTTTCCACCCAGATCAAGCACAGAGAGGTAAACATGCAAACCGGTAACGAATAAACATTAAAAAAACCCCAAAACATACAAGCAGTACAGAAATACAAACCGATAGTGCAACCAGGACCCCAAGGCTGCTGAGTCAGTCTTTTCCCAGTAAAGCAAAGACTGCTGGCTTTCCAAGGCGAAACCGAAACATCAGATAAAAGAAGAGGGAAAAAAACCCCAAAGCCCTCACGGTTTGGCACCCAAAACTTCCTCTGGTTTTCCTGGAAGAAAGAAGCAAAGGAATTTCTGTGGGTGAAAAAGTTATTTCACCAGTCTCTGCACCAAATTAGAGAAGAGTCAGAAGTAGAAGGCTCACCGGCCCCTGTCCTGCCTTCCCTTTCCAGCCTCGGCCCTCTCCCTCCAAAGCTCCGATGTTTCGGGCCTGCACCGAGCTCTTCCTATCCCCCAGACCAAACCGGGTCCACGGCGGTGGCCGTCACCAGCCCATCCCTACCCCCAAGCTCCGCGGCTCGGGAAACCCCCAGGCCGCAAGCGGGAGCGGAGGCTCCGCGGGCCCAGTTCGGCCTCAGCTCCACCGCCCGCAGCGAAGGCGCCGGACCGTGCCGTGCCGTGCCGTGCCGTGCCGTGCCGTGCCGTGCCGTGCCGTGCCGTGCCGTGCCGTGCCGTGCTCCACCGCCCGACTCACCCGCTGGCCACCAGGGCCCGCACACAAGGAAAGGGCCAGGTTACTGCGCCCGGCCCCCGCCGCCCCTCCGCTGGGGAAGGTCGCGCAGGTGCCGCGGCTCGTCCCAGCGCCCCGCGGGAAGCCGCGGCAGGCATCGTCCCTCCGGACGAATTTGCCTTCCTCCGCCCTCCCCGCCCCGAGCTGCGGAGGGAAACGCAACAGGCCCGTGGGAGGCTGCGGAGAGGTGCGAGTGAACTGAACGCCGCGGTCTGCCCTTGTGCTGGGCGGCGGCACCAGGCTGCCCACCATGTACCGTGTAAGCACAGCCCGCTTCGGCTTTACCTGCAAGCGCCGCGTTTCAAACCTTTTAAGATCACCGGACTGTATGTACGTTTTCCTTAATACGCTCACTTCCACATGCGGGAGAGCATACGTCTGCCTGCTGAATGTGTGCCTACACACCCAGGTACCCTTCCTTCACAGCCACTTCGTTCACCTTTTGTTTTGTAAGTTAAGGTCTCAGAAGTAAATGAGACTTTCAGATGCAGTACTACTGCGCACTGCACCAGGTTGGTTCACACAGTCTATTTTTACCACATGGGTGTACGTCTATATATATATATACACACATCCACAGTTATTTATTATCAGTCTGTTCCCTTACTGCATTTCTTTTTGCCAAGAGCCCGAAGAAAATGGGAGTGATGAAGTAGAGATGTATTTTTTCCATTGTAACGTTTTCTGGAAGTTTCTGTTCATTTGATACAAGCTGACAGTCCAGTTCCAGTTTGTAAATCATCCGTGAAGTTACAGCTGGCAAATCTTAAGTGCAGCTGCTTTAATACATACACGGAAGGGAACCAAGCAGGTACTTTAATTAGGAAAAAAAATAGCTTTCTGAAAGGAAGTGAGAGTGAAGATGTATGCCTTCTGAAACACTTCTTGACATACAGAATTGCAAGCAGAAAACTAATTACAGAAAATTACATAATAATAGGGATTTTAGGCTTCAGGTGATTCACTGCAAAAGAGAAAAATCTCTACTGTTACTTTAACTAACCTCTTACTTAGCACCATTTAATCATATAGATGATTTGCTGGAAAAGCCCACAGAATAAATTGCTTAGACTTTAAAGGGACAAAACCCTTAAATCTTGAAGAATCTTGAGCAGCTTTCTCTCCTCACTCCTGCTTAATTCTGTATATCTATTCTAGATAGAAACTACCTCCAAATTAATGTAGAATTTTCCATTTTTTATTCTGCTGGAATTCTGGAGGAAATTCCCCTGCTGTTTGAGCTCTCAATCCGCAGCACACCCGCTGAACTCTGCACGCTGTCCTTGCCCCCAGCTGCTCCTTCTGCTCCTGTGCAACCTCCCTTCCACAGCACACATGCAAAGACATCTTGCCAGGCACCGAGCCTTATTTACAGCTATTCTGCAATGCCGTGTGAAAGTGATGGGTTTATCATTTTAACAGGAACACAAATGCTTGTTCCGTAATACCTCAAGCCTGCAAGCTCTCTGGGAGTATCCACTGTTTTGGCACAACCACTGCAAGTTCTACATTATGCTCCTGGTATGTTTTCACACACTCCTATCCCCTTTCTTGCTGGTGCTAGTTCTACCTTTCTGGTCTGAAATGCCAAGGCGTTTTCCCACGTACAGCATTTCAAAACACCCCCCAAAAGAACAGCTCTGTCCAAAATCCTTTTCTGCCGGCGGCCCCCTTACAACTTCTCCGCTTGGCAGCGGGGACAGGCCGCTTTTCAGGCCTAACAGCCGGCTGCTGCGTTGGCCCCAAGTCTGCAGCCGCTCACCCACCGATGCGAGAGCAGCCCTACAGCCTCCACGCCCACCTACACCAAAACAAACCCTAAACCCCACCGGTGTGAGAACAACCCTACAGCCTCCGCGCCCAG